>QLPI01009131.1:0-17902 GCA_003314275.1 Chroogomphus rutilus
AGATAAATATTTTAGATTGCTCAATAAATTTCTCTAAACTACTGTGCAAGTTGTCTATAATCTTACACAGTTATGGGCCCTTGGGAGCCAACAGAGAAACTTCTTTTGACCATGGGGAAGCTAGCCACAGATGGATCTAACTGGTCACTGTGGAGAGCTACACTCATGAGCTATTTCGAGTCGAAAAATTCCTTAAACATATTGAAGGAAAACCTGACCAACCACCTGATCCTCCCACTTATCCCAAGTGACATATCCACACAGATGATCAGGAAGACAAGTTGGAAAAGGTTGAGGAGAGACTGGAAAAGTGGCTGGCCAGAGAAGGGCTTGTCCAGACTCAAATATTGGTATCCATGTCAGAGTCACTAGCTTTAATGCTAGAGAAGAAGAAGAATGCAAAGGACATCTGGGACACTCTGGTAGCTGAAATAACAAAGAAACCAAAGATGGTTGTCACCAGCATCCAAAGACAACTCCGGAACATGAAATGCTCAGAGGATGATGATCACAGGGAGCACCCTTAATAGGGCTCAAGATCTCTTTGCAAGACTCAATGATATGGGAGCCAAAATCTCTGATGGAGAGTTCCTCAATATGCTATTAGCCTCACTGCCACCCTCCTATGAATCCATCATGAATGCCCTCATGACATCTCTTGAAGAAGTTGGAAAGCCATTGGACCCAGACAATATAATCCAGATCCTTAAATCTCAATACGACAGGTGAAAGACATTGTCTATTACTCAGGAAGACCAGGGATTCGTAGGTACATCTGATAAAAAGGTGCATATATGCACCAACTACAAGAAGCCAGGACACACTACCTAGATGTGTTGGGCTAAAGGCAGTGGCAGAGAAGACCAGGGGCCAAGGCAGAAGAAAGGAGCAAAATTCAAAAAAAAATAAAAAAAGGAAAAGGCAAAGGCAAAGGCAATGTAGCTGATGAAGATGAGTCCTCTGAAGGAGACAACAAAGGATCCATTGCATTTATCAATCATGATTGTGCTGCCTTCATTATAGACAGAACTTGTGATACAATTATACTAGATATAGGAGCTAGTTCTCATATGATGCCATATAAAAATATACCTTGAGAACTACAGAAGCTTCCCTACACCATGCACCATCTGGGCAGCTTCGATGTATATGGTAGCAGGCAACTCAAAATAATTACAAGAGTAAGAGGGAAAGCAGTCACATTAACATTGAGAGATACTCTATATACTCCTAAAATCACCTTCACCCTTATTTCCATTGGCTGATGCAATGATGCCAGAAACCAGACAGAGTTCACCTCCCAGAAATGTACAATAAAAAACCCATCCAGCCATATTTTATTACAGGGACCAAAGCTGCATGGCCTATACAGATTGTACAATCAGTCTGTCAAGTACACATACCGAGTGTCCAGTAATTTGGCAGTGCCGACCAAGTAAATCAGACTACATCCATGCACAAGTCCAAGCCGCATGCAAGTTACTTGGTACGCCAGTCTCAGCTTGGCACATTTACCCTCTGCCTTCCCATCCCCATCTTTTGTCTGTTCTTCCTCATTCCACCAACCATCCATTACTTATCCCTCGACCCGTCTCACTTCAGGACATTCTGTCCTTGTGTTATCCTCGGCCATGGCCCCATTGTTTTATAGACGGCCACTCCCTATTGTTCCATCTCTGGCCATATCCCTATTATTCCATTTTCATTGTTCTATCCCCGTTTACATTCATCCATTTTTATTTTTGATCATTGTGCACAATACTCCCACATGCTCTGCATACCTTATTGTTCCACATTCCTTATTCCACATGTCGCCTCTTGAACCTATAAAACTAGGACTTGCATGTACATACTTCCTCATTCTGGGTATCAACTAGGCTTAGGCCCTTCTACCTTCTCCTCCCCTGTTAAGTTCTTAACTTGGGCCAGCATCATCAGCATCCTCCCGAGTACCCATCTGCTGCAAATTGGTGGCATGCACAGCAGGTAGGGTGCAAAGCACGAGTACGTTGAAGCCAACGCCACTACTCCTGTTCTTGTCCGGTACCTCGGTATTCCCAAAGCTTGACACAGTCAACCCATAATTCCATGCAGCAATGCCTAACTGCCATCAAGACACATCACAAGCTAGGGTATATATCTTACACAGCCCTTAAGCACCTGATGGATTGTGGCATGGTTTATGGCCTTGAGCTCTCACAGGCTCACAATAAATTTACTTGTAATGTGTGTATTAAAGCTAAAATTACATGCAAACTGCTCTCAAAATAATCAAGTGAGCGCTTGAAGAAAATCAGTGATAAAATATGTTCAAACATATGGGGGCCAGCAAGACATATTACTATCGATAAAAAGTCCTATTATGTCTTGTTCATGGATGACCACTCAAGGGAATCAGTGCTCTATTTAATGAGCACCAAAGATCAAGTCTTCACCAAATACAAATTGTATGAGGTGATGATGCTTTGGTAGAGGAACACATGGATCAAAACACTTCACTCAGATCAAGGAGGTGAATATACGGGTGCTGAATTTAATAATTATCTAGACAAGCAGGGCACAAGACACTGGTACATGATGCATGACACTCCCGAGCAGAATGGAGTGGCAGAGTTCCTAAACTGCACAATGGTTGAAAAGACCCATGCCATGCTACTAGATTCGAATCTCCCTAAGTTCCTATGGGGATATGCTATTCAGCATACTAACTACCTTAAAAACTGCATGCATGCACGAGCTCTACCAGACAAGATGTCCTATGAGAACCATCAAAAACCAAATTTACAAGATGCTCACAAATGGGGGATGGACATCTATGTAAAAATCAAACAAGACAACAAGTTGCTACGTAGAGCCAAAAAAGCTAAGTGGATTGGCCATTCTGCACAAAGTGACAGCCACTGCATATATTGGCCAGAAAGTTGGTGGGTATCAGTTGAGAGAAATATTATATTTGAGGGGTAGATACCACCCTCAAGAGCTCCTATTCTACCTACCAATGACTGCCTAACTATTACACCAAGAGCCATAAAATATCAGCCACTACCACCCATGCCAGCACCTACCAAAGTGTGGGTATTGTTACATGACCTAAAGCTAGGTGAGAGCTGCATTGAAGAAATAGTCGAGCGCACACCAGAGAGGGATCTAGAAAATATACAGCCAAGTCAGAAAGACATGAGTGGACCTAGTGAAGCTCCTCCACTTAGAAGAAGTGAGAGAATACACTTACTACAAGAAAGAGCTTCAAGGGCTGGCTAGGGCAATAGATCTCAAGCTGGAGAAGCTGCACATACAAATTTTACCATCCTTGCTTGCGAAGCCATTGAGGATAATATACCCAATGATTTCGCATGCAATTCAGATTTAAATACTAAAGAGAGCGAGAGCAATACATGCAACTACCTGGCCATAAGTGCCGAACCAATAAATGTGGAAGAGAGCAATTTTGTGTATCTATCAAATGATTTACAGTTGCCTACGATAACTAAGGATGCCCTTAACAACACCACATAGAAAACTGCCATGGATATGGAGATCCGATTGCAGATCAACAAAGGCACCTGGGAGCTCACCATACCTCCACTGGGTGTGAATATTGTCAGAAGCAAGTGGACTCATGTTTTAAAACACAATCAGAAGGGTGATATAGTTTGTGCAAAGTCAAGACTTGTTGTTCAAGGTTTCACACAAACTTTTGGAGTTGATTATGATGAGATTTATGCACCAGTTGTATGTATGACATCATTACACACTATATGCACTATTGTCAAGTCCACGATACTGAGCCCCAGTTCACTGGGTAATACCAACCAACCCTTACCGATTAAACCTACACACCAGTAACAACTCATTCCTCACTAGTATGTGGTCTCGGCTCAGTACATTTGGTACATCATCTAGTTTACCCCTCTCATCCCACCCTGTCAGGCTTCGGGAACTGACAAACTTCGGGACTGCCGAAAGGTCGGGCAGACAATGGCCAAGTCCTGCAGGCCAAGAGTAGTGGCATTGGCTTCAATGTACTCATGCATTGTGCCCTACTTGCCATGCGTGCCACCGATTTTCAACAGACAGATACACAGGAGGATGCCGATGATGCTGGCCTGAGTCGAGGACTTAACAGAGGGGAAGAAGGTAGAAGGGCCTAAGCCTAGTCAGTACCCAGAATGAGGAAATATGTACATGCATGCCCTACTTATATAGGTTTAAGAAGCGACATGTGGAATCAGGAATGTGAGGCAACAAGGTATGCAGAGCATGTGGTTATTGTCCATAACAAGTAAAATTAGAATGAAGGAATGGAAACGGGGATAGAACAATAAAAGATAGAATAATAGAAATGTGGCCAAGGATAGGACAATAGGAAGTGGCTGACCATAAAAACAATGGAGCCATGGCCGAGGATAATACAAGGACAGGAAGTCCTGAGGTGAGGTGGATCTAAGGATGAGGAGTAGACATGGTGGGATTAATGGATGGTGAGTGGCATAGTGTATGTGAGGGGTGGGGACAAGGAGTGTGGGTGGTGGATGTGCCGAGCCGAGACTGGCGTACCAACTGACATGCATGCGGTGTGGACACTTGGATGTGGACATAGGATGGCTGCTCGGTCAGCACTGAATAAACAGGTCTCGGTGCATGTACTTGACACACCCCCTCTATCCTTTACTATTCTCTCATCCCCCATCCCTTCCCTTACCCATTCCCTTTTGGGACATTTGTTATTCATTTATTATTCAGTCACAGCCCTATTGTTTTATCTTCGGCCACTTTTATTATTCTATGTTCATCCACTCTCTCATTATTTTATTCTCAGCCATATCTTATTATTCTATTCTCGCTTACATTTCTTATTCTATTCTTGATCATTGTGGACAATACCTCCACATGATTCTTCATACCTTATTATTCTCTATTCCTTATGCCTGTTAAGAATCATACGCCGGCATACCTGACTATTCATTTCAGCCCACTCAGCCTAACTCTGCCCTCACTCACCTATCCAACTATACACCCTCAGCCCACGGACTATATGCACCTTGTGTATCCATCTTGGCATTACATGCTCCTGTCAATTCATTTATTCCATTTACCTCACACTCCATATGCTTGCAATTCCATTCTGTCTTCATTTACATTAATATCCTTTCCTTTACTGTCACGACCACAATACCATGCTCTGACTTACTCGGCAGTACAGACCGACCGACCGTTACCCATATCATCCCTCATGGTGTGTGGTTTTGGCTCGGTACACTCAGTTCATCATCTGGTTCATTATCCTTACCCCACCCTCTTATTCTTTATTATTCTTCCACTCCCTGTCCTTCCCCTTACCTGCTTACCCTCGGGACATTCACTATTCATTTCCACTTACTTGCAGCCCTATTGTTTTATATCTCGGCCAATTCTTTCCCACAATCTTACTCATTTATTATCGGTCATATTTTATTGTCTTACTTTCATATTGTTCTATTCTAGATCACTGTGGACAATACCTCCACATGGTCTTCATACCTTATTCTTTTCTCCATGTCTTATGCCACCCTTATTCCACATTCCGCCTCCCAGCCTATATAAGTAGCAAGTGCATGTACATAGTTCCTCAGTCTGAGTATCAACTAGGTTTACACCTCTCTACTCTCCTCCTTCTGTTCAGAAGTCCCTACTTGGGCCGACACCCTCGGCATCCTCTCGAGTATCTTTTATGTTATACTGTAAGTTAGTGGCATGCACAGGAGGCAGGGTGCAATGCACGAGTATGTTGAAGCCAAGCCACCCCAACTGGCCTGCAGGACTTGGCTGGTTCTAACCATACCATCGGTAGTACTCAGGCCTGACAGTATACTCAGACTCCCACTACTTCCTGTGCCTCTTACCACTTAACAATTATGCCCCCACAATCCAGATCTGTCACCTGCAAGGTGACTAGTGCCTCAGACATCAAAACTGAGAAATAAGTGGAGGTGACTGAGTCAAAAGAACCAATCAGCAACTCTTCGGCTCCCCAGCACACCGCGAGTTGCGTCGACTTGGCAGGTGCTGGTACTGAGGTTAAGCTTAATGCTTCTGCCCTTCTTAATCCTAATTCTTTGGTAATCCCTCTATCCTCTGTTTTGATACCGAGTTCCTCAGCGACCCCTCTTAAATGTCTGATCGATTCAGGCTCTACTCACTGCTTCATAGAATCCTCCTATGTTCGAGAACATAAGATCCCCACCACTTCCATGGATTCAATTCCCCTTAAACTATTTGATGGCACTACTAACTCGGTCATTACCGAATCTGTAGAACTACTGATCAAATTTCCATCAGGACAACTACAGTCCATCCATATGTACATCATGTCACTAGATTTGTCTATATCGGTAGTACTCAGTCACAACTGGCTCACCCACTACAATCCATTGATTGATTGGATATTGGGCAGTATTACATTCCGAAAAACTGCTAATGACCCTAGGTGCATCCCGAAGCCTTCGGTTCAGCCAGCACCTGCTGCTGCTCCACGGCCTCAACCAGGATCCTCTCTGAAATTAGAAGCTCCGCGAATAGCCCTAGTCAATGCAGCTGCCTTTGAGTGAGCCTGTAAACTAGAAGGTTTGCAAGTTTTCTGTCTGAACCTTTCAGCCATTGATGCCACTTCAGCACAATCGGCCAAGGTCTCATCCATTCCATCCATTCCCCCTGATCCGGTCGACCAGGAAACGTCCCAAAAGAGTATCACGAATTCGCTGACATTTTCAGCAAAACAAAAGCTGACACTCTAGGACCCCACCAACCCTATGATCTTAAGATCACCCTGGAAGATGGCGCCAAGATGCCTCATCCACCCCTATACTCGTTATCACAATCAGAACTAGAAACCCTGTGCAAATTCCTTGATGAACATGGGGTTCATCAGGGCCTCCTGTTCCCCACATGGAGCGCCAATCTTATTTGTCTGAAAGAAAGATGGCTCCCTTCAGCTATGCATGGATTTTTGAGCACTAAACAAAGTGACCAAGAAGGACCGGTACCCTCTCCCTCTAATCACTGACCTACTAGATGCCCCTCAAAAAGCTCAAATTTATACAAAAATCGACCTTCAGCACATGTACCATCTGATCTGAATTGCCGAGGGAGAAGAATAGAAGACTGCCTTCAAGACCTGGTACGGGTCCTACGAATAGCTAGTTATGCCATTTGGCCTCTCCAATGCTCCTGTGGCCTTTCAGAGGTTCATGAATGACATTCTTGGTGACCTGATAGACCATTGTGCTGTCACCTACATAGATGACATACTAATTTATTCAGACTCACTCGAGGAACATCGAGAACATATCCAAGAGGTGCTCCATTGACTCAGAAAAAACAGCTTATTTACCAAAGCCAGCAAATGAAAATGGCACAAAGACACGGTCGAATTCCTCAGCTACATCCTACGTACCAACAGCCTCACCATGTCTGATGACAAGGTCAAAACCATCCGTGAATGGCCCAAACCGAGGAAAGTCAAGGACATCCAATCCTTCCTAGGTTTTGCCAATTTCTACCGTCGCTTCATTTTTAACTATTCAGACATAACCATACCCCTTACTTGGCTGACATGTAAAGGCATGCCATGGGCTTGGACCAAGGACTGTCAAAAGTCCTTCAACCTGCTCAAAACAGCTTTTACCTCTGCACCCATCCTACATCACTGGGAACCCGACCTGCCCCTGGTTGTAGAAACTGATGCTTCAGACTATGCCCTTGCGGCAATTCTTTCCATTATCAATTCCAAAGACAAGATTCATCCCATCGCTTTTCATTCCTGCACCTTTACCGCTCCCGAGCTAAACTATGATGTTCATGACAAAGAACTTTTAGCAATCTTTGAGGCATTCAAGTGATGGCGGCACTACCTAGAAGGCTCTGCCAACCCTGTAGATGTCATCACTGACTACAAAAACCTCGAATATTTTTCCACCACTAAAATCCTGACATAGTGTCAAGCTTTGGGTACTGACGGACTTCAGTACTGCCGAGGGGTGTTGTCGAAAGGTCGGGCGGACTATGGCCAAGTCCTGCAGGCCAAGAGTAGTGGTGTTGGCTTCAAGTACTCATGCGGTTGCGCCCTACTTGCCATGTGTGCCACTGGTTTTGTGACAGACAGATACTCGGGAGGATGCTGATGATGCCGGCCCGAGTCGAGGACTTTACAGAGGAGAAGAAGGTAGAAGGGCCTAAGCCTAGTCAATACCCAGAATGAGGAAATATGTACATGCATGTCCTACTTATATAGGTTAAGAAGCGACATGTGGAATAAGGACTGTGAGACAACAAGGTATGCAGAGCATGTGGTTATTGTCCACAACAAATAAAATTAGAACAAGGAATGCAAAACGGGGATAGGACAATAAAGGATAGGATAATAGAGTCGTGACTCAAGATAGGACAATAAGGAGTGGCCGAGTATAAAACAATGGAGATGCAACCGAGGATAATACAAGGACAGGAAGTCCCGAAGGGAGATGGACCGAAGGGTGAAGATGGGGAGTGTGGATGGTGAACGTGCCGAGCCGAGACCAGCATACCAAGTGTTGTGCATGTGACATGGACTCTTGGTCATGGATATAGGATTGTTGCTCGGTCGGCAATGCCAAATAATCGGGTCTCGGTACATGTACTTGACAATTCACCAAACAGAGTATCTTCATTCCTACAGTCAATACAATCACTTCGGCTGAATTGGCTAAACTGTTTGTACTTCATGTCTTCTCTAAGCATGGTATACCGAGTCATGTAACATCTGACTGTGGAAGCGAGTTTGTCTCCCACTTCTTCAGGTCACTCAGAAAAGCTCTCAACATGTGCCTACACTTCACCTCAGGCTACCACCTGGAAGCTGACGGCCAAAGCAAACGAGTAAACCAGACCCTAGAACAGTACCTTTGAGTCTACTGCAACTACCAACAGGACAATTGGTCCAAACTGTTGCCACTAGCCAAATTTGCCTACAATAACACTCCAAATGCCACCACGGGGATCTCTCCCTTCTTTGCCAATAAGGGACATCACCCAAACCTCACCATACACCCCAAACATGATCTTGCCTCCTCTCAAGCATGCGAGTTTGCTGTAGATCTAGACCCACTCCATGGAGCTCTGAAAAAAAACAAATCAGCCATGCCCAATCACAATATCAAGCCTTGGCAGATTCCCGTAGACTCGCCACTCCTGAGTTTCCGGTCAGAACTTCAGTATTTGTCAAAGCTCAGTTCTTCCATACCACTCGACCCTCCAAGAAACTGGTAGAGAAATATCTTGGCCCCTTCCAAGTAATAGCTCAAGTCGGCACCCATTCATATACCCTCCATCTACCCAACTCTATGCAGGCAGTACACCCAGTCTTCCATGTTTTGATGCTCGAACCTTCTACCCCCAATACCATACCTGATCGAGTTCAGCCTCCGCCTCTCCCTGTCGAAATCGATGGAGAAATCAGTAAGAAGTCACCAAAATCCTTGACTCAAAAACCGACTGAAGACGCAGGCCTTGCCCCCTGCTCTACCTTGTCCATTGGACAGGTTATGAAGGCACTGAAAATGAAACATCTTGGTTAGTAGCAACCGAACTCGGTAACACTCCCAAGATTGTAGCAGAATTCCACCTTGCCTATCCCAATAAACCAGGCCTGTGGCCTCTGGAACCCGACTAAGGGCTCCTATATCTCTCCTCTCCCCTACCATTTTCCTTTTTCTTACATCCACTTCTCATTCCAAAACATGCTCTCTTCTTTTCTTTCTCATTTTCCTTCCTTTCCTCCATCCTACTCCATCCTCTCCTGAACCTACTTGAACCCGGGTTGGTCCATCTTTCCAGCCATCCCACCCATTGACCCTGCCCAAAACTACTCATGCAGGGTCACCAACCTACACCAAGATCGGCTAACCCGACCCCCCAATTCCCAACAAAAAGCCCTTCCATTCTAACGGGCTGTCACGAGTATGATAAAACACCATCCAGCCTAGGGGGCCTCCACCACCCACCTCTATTCACGGCCCCCTCCGTTCTACAAGATAGCTGTCTCCTCCAGCCCTCACCCATACTCGTAGACCTCATACTGCCTATCGGCTTCATGGGTTCAGCCGCTAGAGGGGGGATACTGTCACAACCACAATACTGTGCTCTGACTTACTCAGCAGTACCAACCAACCGACCCTTACCCATATCATCCCTCATGGTGCCCGGTTTCGGCTCGGTATACTCAGTTCATCATCTGGTTCATTATCCTTACCCCACCCTCCTATTCTTTATTATTCTTCCACTCCCTGTCCTTCCCCTTACCTGCTTACCCTCAGAACATTCACTATTCATTGCCACTTACTCGCAGCCCTATTGTTTTATATCTCAGCCACCCCTTATTGTTCTATTCTTTCCCACAATCTCACTCATTTATTATCGGTCATATTTAATTGTCTTAATTTTGTCATATTTAATTGTCTTACTTTCATATTGTTCTATTCTAGATCGCTGTGGACAATACCTCCACATGGTCTTCATACCTTATTCTTTTCTCCATGTCTTATGCCATCCTTATTCCACATTCCACCTCTCAGCCTATATAAGTAGCAAGTGCATGTACATAGTTCCTCAGTCTGAGTATCAACTAGGTTTACGCCTCCCTACTCTCATCCTTCTGTTCAGAAGTCCCTACTTGGGCTGACACCCTCGGCATCCCCTCAAGTATCTTTTACGTTATAAGTTAGTGGCACACACAGGAGGCAGGGTGCAATGCACGAGTACATTGAAGCCAAGACACCCCCACTGGCCTGCAGGACTTGGCCGGTTCTGACCATACCATCAGTAGTATAGAGGCCTGACATTTACGTTCTGCTCTACTTTCATTTATTTGCAATGCTGTTCAGTCTCTTATATCCAATTTGCTATTATGTTTCTTAGGGTAATTCCGTTGGGAATTGAAGTGACATGTCACTCCTCAATGTCACAGAGGAGATCAATATTTGGGATGTAGTATTTCTGTTCTCACTTTTTACGATCCTCAGTTTCTTATCTATTATAGGAATCTAGTCGACTCCTAGTAGATTTGAAAGTAGTATAAAGATCTTGTACATTCAGTAGTTCAGTCCTCAGTCAGATAATCGGCTTTGATTTCAACTAAGCTAATTCTCTGTCTTGCCATTCTGGAATTAGGGACCAGTGCAATCTGGTGGTGTCAAGCTTTGGTTACTGACGGACTTCGGTACTGCCGAGGGGTGTTGTCGAAAGGTCGGGCAGACTATGGCCAAGTCCTGCAGGCCAAGAGTAGTGGCATTGGCTTCAACGTACTCGTGCGTTGCACCCTACTTGCCGTGCGTGCCACTGGTTTTGCGACAGACAGATACTCGGGAGGATGCTGATGATGCCGGCCCGAGTCGAGGACTTTACAGAGGAGAAGAAGGTAGAAGGGCCTAAGCCTAGTCGATACCCAGAATGAGGAAATATGTACATGCATGTCCTACTTATATAGGTTAAGAAGCGACATGTGGAATAAGGAATGTGGGACAACAAGGTATGCAGAGCATGTGGTTATTGTCCACAATGGATAAAATTAGAATGAAGGGATGCAAACGGGGATAAAACAATAAGGGATAAGATAATAGAGACGTGACTCAAGATAGGACAATAAGGAGTGGCCGAGTATAAAACAATGGAGTCGTGACCGAGGATAATACAAGGACAGGAAGTCCCGAGGTGAAACAGATCGAGGAACGGGCAAATGGTGTGGCGGAATGTGCCGAGCCTAAAATGGCATACCAAGTGACATGCATGCGGCGTGGACACTTGTACGTGGACGTAGAATGGCTACTCGGTCGGCACTGCCGAGTAACCGGGACCTCGGTACATGTACTTGACAGGTGGGTATAACATACAAGTTGAAGCTGTGCCCTGTCCTGAACCTCGCCATTGTTTATCTTTGGGAGATATTATGTTTATTATGGTTATGTCATTCCTTCACATCGTAACAGTATTATCTGACTTCTACACCTGATTGCACCTCTTTTTGCATATCATCTTCACATATCACGACCATCATGAATACTCGATCCACTACTTGTAATCTACCCTTCATCGTAGAAGTCCCAAGTCATTTGCAGGAGATTTCCACACTTCGACAGCTGTCAGAACAACCTTCGATTTGTGAAGCTGGCCTGTCATGTAGGAATGCTCCTCCTGAATGTGAGGACAATGATGAAGAAGAGCCAATTGACGATAATGATGATGATGAGGCAAATCCAAACCCTGTTCAAGTTTCAAATCCGAACCCCACTTATGTTTCCAATCTGACTCTTAATTCCAATCTGACTCTTAATTCCACTTCTAGTACAGACAAAATTGTCAAGGCACTCGTCGATCGATTAGCCCAACCACCCCCTAGATCTAATCCCAACCCTGGTCATCATGCCAAGGTTTGCAAGCCCAAGGTTTATGATGGCACTGACCAAGCTAAGCTTCGCACATTCTTCTTACAATGCACGCTGAACTTTCAAGACCATCCGTCTGCATTCCTGACAGATGCATCGAGGGTCCAGTATGTCATTTTGTACCTCACAGGCCCCGCACTTCAATACTTTGAACTCGCTATTCTAGGCGAAATCCAACCTGAGCCTAGCTAGCTTAAGGTCTGGAGAGACTTTCGTCAAGAACTCGAGACCAACTTTGGTCCATTCAACAGTGCTGCACAAGCAGAAATCCAGCTCGGCAAGATAGTCATGAAAGACACCCATTGTGCAGCATGAAACTTCATCGACTTCGCCCAAGCCTCCACTCGCACTCAGTGGAATGATGCTGCCCTCACACATGTGGCATATAAAGGGTTGGCCAGATGTATCAAGGTATCAAGGACAGCCTCCTTCACTTCCCTCGATTCAAAACTCTTTGCTGAACTCAGACAATATTCACTTGAGATCAACAGCAGATATTGGGAACACAAGGAGTTCGACAACTTTGGAATGCCTGCAAAAACAAACGGGTCCTCATCCAAATCCAACTCTAACAACAACAATCAGTCTTCCTTCAACTCTAACAACTTGAACAACAAGAAAAATAAGAAGGGGGGGAAGAAGAGTGATAACAATAAGTCTCCCAACAATAACAACAATGCTAACAACATTTCATCCAAGCTCAGAAAAGATGGGAAGCTGTTGCCTGAAGAATGTCAAAGGCAAATCGACACAGGACTCTGTCTCTTGTGTGCTTCAAAAGGTCACATGGTCAAGGACTGCCCCAAATCCAATTCCCAATCCTCATCGACTTCTACTTCTAACAACAAAGCCAACAACACCAACAAAAAAATGATGAAAGTGCACGTGACCAAGGCAAGCATGTCCGACACCAATGCCAAGGACAACACAGCAACGGAGTCAAAAAAATGAGCTGCAACCTCGGAAATGCATAAGCTGAGGATTGCATTAGCCTCTCTCACGTGCTATTCTTGAATGCCCTTTCTCCTATTTCTAGCGTATCTTCTACTTCTGAAACTTCAAAAACTTCTCTAATACTTAATCTGTCTTGTTCTCTTATTTCCGAGTTTCCTCTTGTTACGCTCTTAGATTGTGGTTCTTCAGACTACTTGGTTCAATCTGAATATGGGCTTCATTAGAGGCTCTTGTTCTCTGCATGGTGTACCAATCCTATTTATGTGAAAGAAAGACAGGTATGCATCGACTTTTGGGCACTAAACAAAGTTACCAAAAAGGATCAGTATCCGCTCCCTCTTATCACTGACCTCTTAGATGCTCCCTAAAAAGTTCAAATCTATACAAAAATTGACCTTTCCAAATTGCTGAGGGTGAAGAATGGAAGACTGTATTCAAGACCTGTTATGGGTCTAATGAATGGCTAGTCATGCTGTTCGGCCTCTCCAATGCCCCTGCAGCTTTTCAAAGATTTATGAATGATATTCTCAGTGATCAGATAGACCATTGTGCTATGGCTTACATAGACAACATACTGATCTACTCAGATTCACTTGAAGAACATCGCAAACATGTCCAAGAAGTACTTCATCGACTCAGAAAAAATGGCCAATTTGCCAAGGCCAGCAAATGTGAATGGCATAAAGACACAGTTGAATTCCTCGGCTACATCCTACAAACTGATGGCCTCACCAAGTCTGATGACAAGGTCAAAACCATCTGCAAGTGGCCCGAGCCAAGTGTCAAGTACACATACTGAGATTCTGATAATTTGGCAGTGCTGACTGAGCAGTCAGACTACGTCCACATACAAGTGCCCATGCCGCATACAAGTCGCTTGGTATGCCGGTCTTGGCTTGGCACCTCCACCATCCACATTCCTTGCCCCTATTCCTCATCCACTCTACACCATTTACCATTCATTAATCCTACCACATCCACTCCTTATTTCTCGCATCTGCCTCACCTTGGGACATCCTGTCCTTGTTTTATCCTCAGCCACAACCATTGTTTTATAGTTGGGCACTCCCTATTGTCCTATCCTTGGCCACATTCCTATTATTCTATTTCCATTGTCCCATCTCCGTTTACATTCCTTCATTCTAATTTTACTCATTGTGGACAATATCCCCACATGCTCTGCATACCTTATTGTTCCACATTCCTTATTCCACATGTCGCTTCTTAACCTATATAAGTAGGACATGCATGTACATACTTTCTCATTCTGGGTATCGACTAGGCTTAGGCCCTTACCTTCTCTTTCCTCTGTAAAGTCCTCGACTTGGGCCGGCACTTTCGGCACCCCCCAAGTACTTCCTTTGTCCCAAATTAGTGGCACGCACAGCAAGTAGGGTGCAATGCATGAGTACGTTGAAGCCAAAGCCACTACTTCCAGCCTGCAGGACTTGGCCATTACCCGCCCACATCTTTGGCATTTCCAAAGCTTGACACCAAGGAAGGTTAGGGACATCCAGTCCTTCCTGGGCTTCACCAACTTCTACTGATGCTTTATCTTTAACTATTCAGACATCACCATACCCCTCACCTGGCTGACACATAAAGGCACACCATGGGCATGGACCAAGGACTGTCAAAAGTCTTTCAACCTGCTCAAGATGGCTTTTACCTTGGCACCTATCCTGTGTCACTGGGAATCTGACTTACCATTGGTTGTGGAGACTGATACCTCAGATTATGCCCTTGTGACCATTCTTTTGATCATCAATTCTGAAGGCAACATTCATCCTATTAGACTTTCACCACTCCTGAACTAAATTATGATGTTCATGATAAAGAGCTTTTAGCAATCTTTGAGGCATTTAAACACTGGTGGCATTATTTGGAAGGCTCTTCTGACCCTGTTGATGTCATCACCAACCACAAGAACTTCAATTATTTCTCCACTACTAAAGTTTTGACCCACAGACAGGCTTGATGGTCTGAATACCTCTGTCAATTCACTTCACTATTCGTTTTCATCCTGGCAAGCTTTGTACAAAACCCAACACATTAACTAGACAATAGGACATCTACCCTAAAGAGGGAGGTAGCAACTATGGCACCATCAACCCTCAAAACCTTCGGCCAATTTTTACGACTGCTCTATTAGTGGAATCCCTTCAAGCTACCCAACTCCTCATTCCAACATTACGAGCAAGTATCATTATGGATTCAGAAACCCTCCATTCCGATATACTTTCAGCTCTTCCTACTGACCCTACGGCAATGCTACATCTTGGCACTCCTAAAATTCCAAACCCAAGATGGATGCAGACCCCAGATGGTTTCCTTCAACTAGACAAACAAATCTATGTACCTGACTCCAACAACCTCAGATTATGCATACTACAATACAAGCACGACCACATCCTCTCAGGTGTCAAGTACACATACCGAGACCCATTTACTTGGCAATGCCGACCGAGCAACCATCCTATATCTACGACCAAGCATCCATGCCGCATGCATAACACTTGGTATGCCGGTCTCGGCTCGCCACCATCCACACTCCTTGCCTTCACCCTTCGGTCCGTCTCCCCTCGGGACCTTCTGTCCTTGTATTATCCTCGGTCACGACTCCATTGTTTTATACTCGGCCACTCCCTATTGTCCTATCCTTGGCCACGTCTCTATTATCTTATCCCTTATTGTTTTATCCCCGTTTGCATCCCTTCATTCTAATTTTATCCGTTGTGGACAATAACCACATGCTCTGCATACCTTGTTGTCCCACAGCCCTTATTCCACATGTCGCTTCTTAACCTATATAAGTAGGACATGCATGTACATATTTCCTCATTCTGGGTATTGACTAGGCTTAAGCCCCTCTACCTTCTTCTCCTCTGTTAAGTCCTCGACTTGGGCTGGCATCATCAGCATCCTCCCGAGTATCTGTCTGTTGCAAATAGGTGGCATGCATGGCAAGTAGGGCACAACACACAAGTACGTTGAAGCCAATGCCACTACTCTTGGCCTGCAGGACTTGGCCATAGTCTGCCTGACCTTTTCGCCAACACCCCTTGGCAGTACCAAAGTCCGTCAGTAACCGAAGCTTGACATTGGGACACTTTGGTCAAAACAAAATGCTAGCTCTGGTCTGCCACAAATACACCTGGCCAGGTCTACACACTTTGGTTATCAAATTCTGTAAATCTGTTAGGCACCAAGGATGCCGAAAATGCATGGGCTGAGAACTATTGCAATAATTCTGACTTCACAATGCTGGTGGGAATCGGCCAAGTCCTGCAGACTAATCAGAGTGGCTTGGCTTCAATGTACTCGTGCATTGCACCCTACTTTCCATGCATTCCACTAATTTGGAACAGAGGGATACTCAGGAAAGTGCCGAGAGTGTCAGCCCAAGTAAGGGACTTCAGATGGGAGAAGGGAAGGCAAGAAGGTGTAAACATAGTCAATATTCAGAACAAGGAAATATCTACATATATTTGCTACTTATATAGGTTAAGAAGTGAGATGTGGAACCAGGGTGGCATAAGGAATGGAGAACAATAAGGTATGGAGAGCATGTGGAGGTATTGTCCACAATGATCAAGAATAGAATAAAGGAATGTAAACAAGAATAGAAAAATGAAAATAAGATAATAGAAATGTGGCCAAAAATAAGATAATAGAAATGTGGCCAAAAATAAGGTAATAGAAAATGACCGAATATAAAACAATAGGGACATGGCAGAGGATAAAACAATAGACAAATGTCCCGAGGTGAAATGGGCCAATAAATGGGGTGGGATTAATAGATAATGAATGAGGGAAGAGTGGGTGATGGATAGGAATGGGGAATGTGGATGGTGAATGTGCTGAGCCAAGACCAATGTACCAAGTGACATATATGACTTTTCCGATCGCTCAAAGACTGAATAACCGATTTCCGGATGTCTGATATATAGTCCGAGGTTCCGCGTTTCTGAACCTCCGAAGACTCCGAAGTCAAGGTTCCGATACTTTGATAACCGACGCGCAGGACCATCGCGTACCTTACTTCCTTGTTCTTCTTTCCTATTGACCCCTTGTACTCCCTTTCTCCTTGTTTTATAACCGGCAAAGAAAGTACAAGGATAGTCGCATGTATATAGTCTTCCAGTCGACTGGACTGTTCGCTAGTACGAATATCGACTTAGTCTCCCTCGCACTTTCCGTCCAAACCAACCTCCGGTTTCCGAACATTCAGGAAACGAGGACTTCCGGAAACCTCTCGGAATCATCGGAAATAACCTTAGAGGCACCTAGCTAAGCTCCCAACATGCGGTTTTAACAGTATATTTGTACTCACACTCCTGATCGTCACGACCCCGAGACCCCCATGAACACGTATTTGGCCCCTAATATGGGCAATATGATGGCCAACCCAGGCCGACCTGTGACCCCATTCCATGGCAGCAGGGCTACCACGGACCCTTTGTCCAAAACTCGGAAAAGACAGAAAACTTACACCG
>QLPI01009132.1:4550-15265 GCA_003314275.1 Chroogomphus rutilus
TTTTTTTTTTTTTTTTTGGACAAACATGGATTAGCTCTATCATAGTCTCTCTTTACATCCAAATATTCCAAAAGTATAATAATTTGAGTCCTAACTCAGTTTTTTATTTTTTTTTCCTAGGGTCTCTGTGAGATTTTGGAAGTGAATCATGTCAATGACCAAGCGAAGCAAACGAGCTTCTTCATTGATACATCGTTATGAAAGTATGTATGTTATATATCATCACTACCATCAAATTTTCTAAACACCAACCCCATGGTTATTAGGAAATTAATTTTTTTCGGTCCCTGGAAGGATGATGCTGGTGATCTATTTTTATCAATGTGTTGTTGGGTGATATGCACCCACTGCATGGAATAAAAATTATAAAAGTCATGTTACTTAAATTATGGTTTGTCTGTTCAGCTAGTTGTTTAGGTTTTGATACGTATATTTATTTCCTTTGTAGTTTTGAAAATAATCTTAATTTTAGATTTCAATATAGAGAAATCAGTGAAATGTGTATAAAGAAAAAATTCATAATAATTTTAGTTATAGAGAGTATATAACAAAATTTAGAAAATGTCACAACACGATGACAACATATCTGCAGACAATACCATCCTCTAGTTTCCTCATAAAATTGTCTAATCTTTGTTATCCCAAAAAAGCTCCGCCAAAACGTATATTTGCATAGAAATTCCCTTGTGAAAGATGTGTAAAATCATAAAAAAGTTGTACATCACAATCCAAGAAAAACAAAAAAAAAGTGAGACCTGAACGAGAGAGCATTGATTATTCCATAACGTATGAACAAGAGTCCAAAGAGTTCATCACAGCTTGCTATGTAGTGTTCATGAAATACGTGGCAAAAAAAGAAAAACGACAGTGAGTGTGAGTAGGGCGAGACAGACTAGAGTACAAAGACAAATAATAAAAAATGATGTTGCGAAATGTTCAAGCGAGCACTGTCCCATGTGTACGTTTCCAGCCAAAGGCGATGGCCAAGGCGGATGACAAGCGATAAAGCAAGTAAAGCAAGGACACGGAATCCGCCATCCAAAAAAAATTCCAGTGTCTGAAACTAAATGTCATCATGATAATCACTCCACAGTAACAACCGTCTCTCGTGTAAAAACAGGCCGTGTCGGGAAATGCGTCATTTCTTTCTCTTTTGGTGTGTCATCATAATCGTACGATCCGAACGGTGTATCGGGCCTTGTTACATCCAACGATGAAAGGTTGATAATCGGATATGCTTTTGGCCCGTCGTCATGCGGGACGGGTGCTCCGCTCGAAGAAGAAGAAGAAAACTGTGACGGAGTGACGGGAACGGGACCGTGACCGGGACTGGGACTGGGACTCGTGTATGTGTCCCCGGGACGATTATCTCTCATCGACGCCATCGGTAAAACATGTTCGAAATGTGTCTGACGTTGACTGAAACTGAAACTGAAACTGAACGACGTCAGGTGGTGCAGATACACCCGCGTCCCCATTAGTACTGTGATCAATGTCGAGATGGGGAGTACGGTGGGCTTGATGTGGTTATAGTGCGGGCTTAGAGCCTGGATGACGAGAACGATGACGTTTGCGATGGCTGTGATGAGAAAGCAGACCATGGTGTCGCGGTGGATAGTGTATTCCGCGGAAGATGATGATGATGAAGCAGATGTGGTAGGTAGCTTGAATGCAGCGAGGAGGAGGAGTATTGTGTCGAATGCTACCGAGGATGCAGGTGCGAGCAGAGTCCACGATACCGATGGGCGCGTGTGACAGTTTGATCCAAAGGGAACAGGAGAGATAGTCTCCGTACGGTACTGAGAGACCACAGCACACTTTTTTTGCAGCCGAGGTTAACGTGTCGCATTAAAAATGGAACCCAGCTGAATTAGCTTACCCAGCACCCGATCATTACTACATAAAATATTCCCAC
Source organism: Chroogomphus rutilus (assembly GCA_003314275.1). Lineage (NCBI taxonomy): Eukaryota > Fungi > Basidiomycota > Agaricomycetes > Boletales > Gomphidiaceae > Chroogomphus > Chroogomphus rutilus. Next base: position 6,466 of record QLPI01009132.1, read on the forward strand.
CACAGCATAGACCGCTTTATGTCCACCCCACATGGCGGTTACACGAGAGCAGAATATAAGGCCGGACGATGCGACGACTAGGACAGCGCCGACTTGGCTTGATACAAGAATACCCTGGCAGTACCTCCTCTGCACGAATGTGAAGAATAGAGCGGGAAATATGGCAAGGATTCCCGAGTACCGCAGGAGTATAAAACTACGGCACTAGTGTCAGTATAAGTTCTTTCTATATATACGAAGAACAGACACACGCCCAGCTGGCGGGACTGGACCATAGCGCCTTGCTTGACTTTTGATATAATTTTATTTCGTGAGGAAATAGGTGGAGACTGGTTATATCAATACATGGTATTCGATATGTATGGGAGAAAAGACGCTCACTAATCGTATATCAAAACTCCGAATGCTATAGCGATTACTATGGCAGTCGTAACTGCACGAAGATGTGTAGGCAAACCTGTCACAAGCTCACATTAGAGTACACGGTGCTTACCCAGGGAGCCTTGTAGCGACACAAACTGTGGCAACGTCGTACCGGTGGGTAGGGTGATTGCTACTGCATGGCTCGGATGGGCGCGTGGGGTATCGAGGAGCGTTGGAGGCATAATGGGATCCCACACCGATCACCAGGTCAATGATGATCGAAGAAAAAGCGACTAGCGCAGATATAAAAAAAAAATCGTAGCAGAAAGAAAAGAAGGAAAAAAAGAGGGAGAGAGGAAAACGAACGTGATGACTCCAGAGAGAGATGGGCTGTGAGGAGCAAGGAGTGAGCTGCTGTCGCTGTAGCTAGAGTTACTTATATCGATCAGATGCTGTTGGCCGACGTGACCGTATAGAGCTAGATATTAACACTAATTGATAGGCGAAGCATCTATCTTCTATGATTCCTCACGGTTTGGTGGCTCTGCCAATCAGGCTGATGGCTTGTGACGAACAACATTATCGTGTTGACTGGTGTGGGAGAAACAGTGCAACTGTGTGGGAAAGCGATGCTAATATACGATTTAAACAGGAAATAAGGTTTGGAAAATGGAGGGCACCTTTGATGATACAGGAGATCTCAGACATGCTCGATCGGTAATTGATACCCGGCCAGGAATGAAACCCTGGACCAGCACGGCAATCACTTTTTGTACCCCATTTATATATGCACGGAAGTAAAAAATAATAATGTATAATTCCATATGGTGACATTTCATGTAAAAAATGAGGAAAAGAAGGTAAGACACGTGTAAAAACCATGTACATCATCTGAACTTGGCAATGCGCAAGTGGGCGGCTCGGTGAGACCTAGGTACAGTATCTTTTCAATCAGACTGCGGCCAGGCGTCTAAAACAGAAGTTCTGTCCCGACCACGATGGTGTACAAGAAATGGAGACTGTTGCCATCGTTGCTAGCGATTATACCTCTGTTTGTCGGAACGTCATGGTGGGCAGTGACAAAACACTATGGTATGTTCTTCTACCGGGTGTAGCGTGCATGACCCTGACAGCTCCGCCAGCGCTCCCAGTTCCGATTGGACCGGTGGCCCAGTACGTCGTGTGCAGGCCAACGCATCTCAGTCTAGCGTTTTTGATGCTTTCCACAGGGATGATTTGCGACTCTCCGAGGCTCATATTCTCGCCGTGGCAGAGCATCTTTCTGCTACCATAGGATTTCGCACCGTTGGGACTAAAGAGCATGCTGAAGGCGACGCGTGGATGCTAGACCAGGCTCAAAAAATCAAAAAGTATTGCGAGGATATCGTGCGTGAGGAGCATGTCGGTCGTCATCTAGAGTGCGAAGTCTGGAGACAGGAAGGCAGCGGGAAACATCGGTGTGTTGAATGTTCCTCCATATTATGTATTTTTAAACCTTTCCATTTCAGATTCGACATCATGGGCCATAGACTCTACAAAACATACGTCGATCTTTCTAACATACTAGTCAGGGTTTCAAACGGTACTGCTGCTGGCAAAGAACATGCTGTCCTAGTCAACTCGCACATTGATAGCACACCACCGAGCCCCGGTGCTGCGGACGACGCGCTCGCCGTCGGCGTCATGCTCGAGTGTCTCCGCGTCCTTGTCCATACAAAGGACTGGGAACCCAGCAACGCTATCATTTTTTGTACGCGATAAAAAAAACGCTAGCTCGCTTACATAAGTTGACACATTACGCCAAGTATTCAATAACGCGGAAGAATCTTTGCAAGATGGATCTCACCTCTATTCGACGCAGGATCCTACTGCAAAAACGTACGTTTTTTCATACTCGCAGGTACTTACTTTTTTTTTTTGCTGATCTCCTAAAGTGTGCGGGCCGTCATCAATCTGGAAGGTCTCATATCCTGCGCTTTCAGAAAAAAAAAGTATATTGATTAATGGTGTTTAGCGGCGGGTACTAGAGGTCCCGAGTTGCTTTTTCAGGCCACTTCAGAAGAGATGGTAAAGGCTTATGCAAAGGTTCCAAGGTTAGTGCCGCCTTTTATCCGACTGATAAACGTAATTTATGTGCTGGTTTTATCAAGACCTTATGGTACCGCTCTTGCAAACGATATATTCTCTTCGGGAATTATACTTTCTGAGTTGCGTGGGGTTTTTTTTTGTGCTGACAGCTGAATATCTCACCAGTATTGGACCAGAACAGCACGGACTTTCGTCAATTTCAGCAGTACCTGAACGTTACAGGTGTCGATGTATTTACCTAATTTTTTTTTCACCCTTGGTTTTTCCTCCTCATATAAATTATTCTCTAGATGGCTGTCGTCGGCCACAGCTATTTTTATCATACCCAAAAGGTGAATATTTTTTCGTTTTAATTCTTAACCTGCGACCTTATTATTTTCTTTAGGATCTCGTAGAGCACATCGAACCTGGTGTCGCACAGGTATGCGGCTGAACAACATTGGTTTTTCACCCCGCACCCCGCTCACTCGCGTCCGCATCCGCAGCATATGGCGGAAAATACCCTCGCGCTATTACATCATTTCACCGGACCCGAGTCGCCTCTTCCTTCCCTCGAAACAACCACCCCGCACAAACCTCGTATCGTCTATTTCTCCATCCTCGGAACATGGTTCTTTACCTACACTTATTCCACTGCGTCCGTCCTATACACCACGCTCTTTGTTGCCAGTCTCGCGCTCGTATGGGCGATGTCACAGGTGGCGCCCACTATTGACATTGTGAAACCCCACTTGCGAGGAGTGAGGAACCTTGTTGGTGGGTTTGTCGGCGCGCTTCTTGGTGCTAATATTGTTGCGTTCGTTATGACGGTGGTGTTTGGAAAGGCTCTTAGCTGGTTTTCTAGAGAATGGCTTCCGTTGATATTATATGGCCCGCCTGCAGTCGCTGGTGGGATTTTTTCAATTCCCACATAGACAACATATATTTAACCGAACGGATAAATAGGTGCACTCGCTCCCCAACTGCTCTTTTTCCACTCAGTCTCCCACGACGAGCGTGCAACACTCTCTGCAGCACTTTTACTCTATAGCTCCCTCACGGTGGTATTACAGTCCATTTTCGAACTTGGGTCCGCGTCGTTTATTTTTTTGATTTGTACTCCGTTGTTTGGCGCTCTTGCGTTGAATGCTGTGCAAACTACGCGCTTCCGGGTTGGTGATGTGCTGTTGAGGACGTATGTGATTGCTGGTGTTGTTCCGCTGGTTTTGGGGACGGAGGTGTGGTGTGGGGTTGCGGATGTGTTTGTTCCTTTGGTAGGGTTTTCTCTTACCTTATTTAATCCCACTTTCTTCTGAAAAAAAAATTGTTTTTTTTATGTATCAGACTGGTCGTATGGGAGAGGTAAGCAGCTTCAATTTACTTTTAAGAATTGTTTTTTTTTTAAATTCGAAACCGGAAACGTTTTAAAGGAAGCACCTGCAGAGTTCATCATCGCGAGCATGACCGCCTTCGTTGGCTATTACACATTCTCTCTGATTATCCCCCTCGCTCACCGCTTCGGACGCAAGATTACGCTTGCAACTGTCCTTCTTTTCACGGTGGTGTCTGTATTCTCTATGGCGGTGATGGCGATGCGTGATCCTTTTGATGCGATGCATCCTAGAAGGATGTTTGTTATACAATCTGAGAATGTACGTCCTCTTCAGTGCTTGGTATGCTAATAATAATAAACAACAACAATAATTATTATTTTTTTTTATTTTTTTTTAAAAGATTACGACAGGGGAGTTCCACCTCAACTTTGCAGGTGCGGATAGTTCCCCGGGGTTACTCAGTCAAGTGCAGGAGCTTGCGCATAATTTTGGAGAATCGAGTCTTGGGGCTGAGTATGCTTTGAGTCCTGTTGAAATGAGTGAGGGTCTTTTGTTTTAATCGTCTTCTCGCTCGAGCTAGCATGCCATGTCTGACTCTGACTCTTTTTGTATTTGCATTGTGTTGTTAGATGATTGGAACGGGGATTGGGATACGTTATATCCCTTCTCGGCGGTGAGTTTTGCAGAGATTTTTAGAAAACCTAACCTATGAATCAGACTAAAACTAAAATATGTGCTCTTGTTGTTTGTTGCCGTTGCCGTTCCTTTGGTAGTTCCTGACACCGTACCAAATCCGCTTACCTCGTATGGAGAACCACGAACACGAACATGAACACGAACACGAACCGTCGAGGAGGAGTGCGAACTCGTTCACGGTTACTGCTGTGGATAGTGTCGTAGATGCTGAGGCTGGAACGAGGAGTTTGACGTTGAGGGTTTATCATCCTGGGGTTATATGGACAGGTGTGTTTTTTTTTTTTTTTTTTGGATTTGTCAGTTTGTATCACATACATACATTCCCCAACTGATTTATTTTCAATTTCCAATTCTCAATTTTCGATTTTTCAATTTTTCAATTTTTCATTAATTCAAAATACACAGTGATCGCATTCGACGCGCACGTTCTAAGCTGGAGCATCGACGATACTCCACCACCGCACATGGCACGGCACCATATTAAGGAAGCGTCGTATTATGGGGTGAACACGTGGACACTTGATATGGTTATCAAGATACCGTCCAATACGAACACGAACACGAATACGAATACGAATGCGGATACGAGTACGAATACGAATACGAATACGGATAGGAATAGGAATAGTTCCGAGACGGGGGGAGGGCTTAAAGTCAACTTTGTCGGTACGAAAGAGGCTGTGCAGTGGCCTGCGAAGAAACACATGAAGGATTTAGATTTAGATTTAGAAGGTGGTGGAGGAGCAGGAGGAGCAGCAGCAGATTTGAGGTTGTTAGAGGAGATACATGGGTGGTTGGATTATCAGACTGGGGGAGCGGTCGATGCGCTGCTGTTTGGGACTTTGGGAGGTGTGGCGGTGGTTTAAATGGGGTGTAATAGAAGGTGCAGTGTGTCTCTTTCAATGCAGTGTAAAATTTGGTGCACCTGTGATTAATGTGTGCCTTATAACAGGTTGTTGATTTCCTCAGTTTTTTGTATATTTATTTATCGTGGCTTGGGTCATGACCTCTCTCTGGATGAGATACAGTGTAGCGCTAATACACGGCAGGCTATTGTTGTCTCTCATACAGCCAGCTAGTACTAGGTTGACTGAAAAATTAAAATTAAAACTAATGCATAATAAATGATATTTGTAGTATGTATGACGATGTTTTTGTTCTGGAAGGGACTACTATACTATACATGAGTATGTCCCTCGGAATATATTTGGTCAAATGAGACTGTTGCTCTGCATGCTCTGCGTTGAACCGAGACAGGTTACATAGAATAAAACCCAATACAGTGTAGTAGACTCCCTTGATACAGATTTCAGTCATGCTTGATTTTAACTCAAAGTTTTTGTAGATTGGATTTTAATAAAATTATATTACAGATAAGAAATATCTGAAGAATATTTTTGCTCTACAGTAGCGGACACTCAAAGTCCGCTTATTTTGGTGACCCATTTCTAAAGCTCCGGAATTTATTGGGATACCTTTATTAGTATAGAATGGATGTTTTAGAATTATTACAATGATATTTTCACGAGCCAATTCCTTGATTTCAATAATTTTTCCATTTTGACCTCCAAAAATTGGCCACCCCCCTAAATTTTGTCCTAAAATCTTGAAAAATTGCCAAATGCTTCCTTTTAAGTATGCAAATATGATTCCATAAAAAAAATCAACATTCAACAACACATTATTTCACAATTAAACTCCGAAACTCTAATTATGGCAACATCATGCCTGGCCCAAAATCTAAGAAACAGAAGCAATCTAGGTACTTGTCTGGACTTCGGAACCAGCCTAAAGCATCTCCAGCCCCTACAGAATCATCTCATAACCCTACTCTACCCCGATCCTCTGCCCCAAGTCCTGAAGGCCATAGATTTGAATCTGAATTGGATGAGGATGATAATGACCTTGAGCTCCTCATCCATTTTGATTCAATGAAAACAAGCTTACAACATGAGGATGAGCATTACACTGATCTGGATGATAATGAAGATGATGAGGCATTGGAAGAGTGGTCAGGGTTTCACTCACTGGATCTAGCCAATGCTATGGGTGCCATGATCAAAGATGATGAATCTAGTGATCTTGACTGGATGCCCTCCAGAATACAGAAGGAGTTATTGAGAAGGGACAAGATAAAGACAGGTATGGATTGGATTTACTTGCTAAAAGAATGCTTGAAGATATTGAAGTTGCAAGCAGAACGACCCAAGGAGTACAAGAAGGGACCATCTGTGATGAGTAAATCAGCCAGGATTATCAGCTAATTAAATGGCTAAGTACTGGGGATGGTGTAAATACAGATATCGGGAGAAACCAAAAGCAAATTTTACTACAGCAAAAGAGAAAGCTTTTGAGGTTCTTGATTCCTGCCCTCCAGAAGTCATTCGGAGATTTATCAATCTGTCTTGGAGATTTATTGATGCCTACAGAAATGGACTAACAGGTTGGGCTGCAGCATGGGTTGTCAGAAAACAGAAGGGTCATCGGAGTGTCTCAGAGAAAGCCATAAAGGCTTTGGAAGAGGCAAAAGCACAGGCAGAGGAATAATCTTATAGACCTAGCAACCCCTATGCAAATAGCATTCTACCTCAGGTGCACCCAGGTACACATCTGCCTTAGGTATAGACGACATACACACAGAGGCAAGTGCACCTGGGCTTCCCAGGAGGCAGGATGGGGCTACCAGTAACCCCAATGCAAACAGCATCTTACCTCAGGTGCACCCAGGTACACATCTGCCTTAGGTATAGACGACATACACACAGAGGCAAGTGTACCTGGGCTTCCCAGGAGGCAGGATGAGGCTACCAGCAACCCCAATGAATTCAGGGTCAGGATTGGTCATGTACAGCCCAGGCAAGACCTGACTGCTCTGCCCAGATGCATCTAGAGATTCAGCTTTCAAGCAAATTCTGGGTGAGATGGGTGAAACAAAAATAATTAAGGTGTCACACCTTCCACAATTGCAGATGAAAAGGAAACAGATGGGAATGAGACATTTGACTCATTAACATACCCAACGTCGGCCGCATGCGCACACATATGATGGGTTCGCGTACGACACGCACACGTCGTATGTGTTTGCGTATGACATGCACGCGCCGCATGCGCACACATACGACATCTGTCATATGCGTTCGTGTACGACACGCATGCGTCATATGTGTTCGCGTACGTTACGCATGCATCGTATGCGTTCGCGTACGACACGCACACGTCGTATGCGGCCGACATTGGGTATGTGGTAGCGTCGCGCAGTGGGCAGGCCGACGTTGGGTATGTGTATGTGGTAGCGTCCGGTCCACTTGGCCGACGTTGGGTATGTGGTAGCATCCGTCCGTCGAAGGTTGGTAGCGTCACGCAGTGGGCAGGCCGACTGACACCAAGCTGATGTAAGCGAGGTTGGCGCTGAACCTCAATTACATCAGCCACAACCCGTGCAGTGGGCAGGCCAACGTATGTGTGTGTTTGACACCAAGCTGATGTAAGCGAGGTTGGCGCTGAACCTCAATTACATCAGCCACAACCCGTGCTACCGCGGGGTTCCAATACCAGTGCCAATCACTGGAAATTTGGTCCCAAAATTTGGCCACCCCCTAAAATTATCGGTAAAAATCCAAAAAAATGCTAAATCAACTCCTTTTCAAAGTGTGAATCTGATTCTGTAAAAATTAAAATATTTACATGAGCCATTCTCTCGGAATGAAAAAAGCGGACTTTGAGTGTCCGCGACTGTATAATATAATATAATATAGGGGTAAAAAAAGCTCTTTGTTGGAGCATGATTAATTATTTTGTGGAATATGTCAACATGTCATAGGTAGGGAAATGCACGGGTCAGGCCAACCCGCATGGGTCACCGGGTCGGGTGTCCTTGGGTGTGGGTGCGGGTCAAGCCCCGAGCACCCGTGACCCGGGCCCAACCCGGGGCGTCAACTCCGACACGAACGCAACTTACGCGTACGCGCACGCGCCGACACAAACGAGACACCCCGAATGCGACGAAAGTGCCGTACGCGCATGTGACACCACGAAAGCGACGAACGTGCCGTCTGCGCCGTACGTGCCGTCTGCGCCGTACGTGCCGTCTGCGCCGTACGTGCCGTCTGCGCCATACGTGCCGTCTGCGCCGTACGTGCCGTCTGCGCCGTATGTGCCGTCTGCGCCGTACGTGCCGTCTGCGCCGTACGCGCCACATGCATCGTACGCGTCGTATGCGCCGTATGCGTGGTACGCGCTGCACGCGCGGTACGCGTCGTACGCGCCGTATGCGCTGTACGCGCCGCACGTGCGGTAGGCATCGTACGCGTGCGGGTGCGGCGCGCACCCGACACCCGTCG
>QLPI01009139.1:0-10716 GCA_003314275.1 Chroogomphus rutilus
CTACAACACCCAGGAGCACCTTGGAGGATCCGAACCATGGCCTTCAAATCCCTATTATTCCGTGCCACGAGGACGCAACACTCTAGAAGGGGGGGTGATGTCAGGGGACGACCCTCTTTAAACTCCGATCCAACTCCGAGGTCCCATTACAAGCTCCGGTCAGCTCCGAGGCCTGATACAGGTCCAAAGTCCTACTTCGAACTCCGACCAACTCCGAGGCTAAGAAGCCCAGAAACCACTGAGTGGAGACAGACAAGGTCTTAACACATGATGACTAGAACTCGGAGCAAACACCCGAGCCTCGGACTTAGTACCAGGAGGTTGGCTCTACAACTCCGATGTATTGATTTGTAAGCTAGTGCACAGACCACCCATATAAAGGGTATAAAAGGGGCTCACCAGCAGCGGGATCCTTAGACTTTCCTCTTTGGATTCCCCCTGCTTAGGTGAGGACTCCACATGTATTTAAGTAGTAGATAATTAAACACTTTGGATTCCCCCTGCTTAGCTCGCCTCCGAGATATACCTCGGGGCTGTAAGAGGGTTGCCCTTACAGCAGTAGGGTGCAACGCACAAGTACATTAAAGCCTAGCCACCTTAATCAGTCTACAAGACTTGACAGACTCCTGTCCACACTATTGGCATTACCGATACTTAACAGATAAACAACAGGCAGTCCAAATTTCTCGGGCCCAGAAGGCACTGGAAAATGATCAGCTGAGAAGCACCAAGATGGATGGTTCCAAGGTGGGTCTTGGACCATTTGAGTCTAGTCAAAGGATGCTAATGAATCTTCGTCCAGACTTGCTGACAGGTATCTAAAGGAGGGACAGGAACAGGGACAGGCTATTTGGAACCTCGGAGATGCAGACACTGCATCTGCCAAGGTGATCTCTGCATATGGATCAATTCTCCAAAAGCCACTTCCTGCATAACCTGCCACAATCAGAGGGTGAAGTGCAACTTGTATAAGGACAAGAAGGATGAGATGGGTGACAGGGGTGAGAAGAGGGGCAGAGGGGCTTCAGAGGATATTGGAGATTAACCTTCTAAGAAGAGGAGGTTGGAGGTTGTGGTCAAGGAGAACTCTTAGGGCTTGGAAGCCCCCAGGGTTAGGCTCATGAGGGAGGTGGTAGATGAGTTGAAGGCATTTTGGGAAGGAGTGTCTTTGGACCTGGAGGCATTGAGGCAGGAGGTCCAAGATATTGGAGATGAGAACAAGTGAATCACTGATGCATTAGTGCATGCCAACCAGCTCTGAATCATGGAGCAAGCTCGGTGGTTCAACTGGTCCCAGAACAGGGATGATCGGTGGGGAATGCACTGAGGGAGACTTAGAAGGGAAAGGAGAAGGAGAAGGAGGATAAAGGGGGACCAAAGGGAGATGGTGATTCAGATTTGGATGATGCACTGGATTTGCCAGAGTAGTTAGTTATTTCTGAATTTATCATTTTAATTTCCCCAAGTTGAGTGAAAGTCTAAGTTAAAACTGAGGTGAACCATTCAGGACCAAGGTAAGGAAATCTAGGACATCACCAAGGGTCCTGGTTTGTCAGGGTATACTTGGTGGAAGTTGGAGACTACTTTGGAGGTGTGATCAAGTTTGTTGGCTGGTAGCCAGGACTTTTCATCTTCAGTGCCTTCATATCTGGACCACTTGACTAAGTACATGAGTGGACACCTGCATCTGCTTCTGTCTAGTTTTGAGTTGAGGATCTCGGAGATCTCATATTTGGGTTCTCTGTCGATGATGATTAGAGGTTGAGGTGGAAGTATGTGTTTGGGGAAGGTGTTCAGAGTTGATGGTTCAAGCATGGAGATGTAGAAGATGGGGTGAATGGCTCTCATGCTGTTAAGGAGTCTAAGGGTGAAAGAAATGGTTTCTACTTGTGCAATAATTCCAAAGGGACCTAGAAACTTCTTTGCTAGCTTTTTAGAGGGTCTTATAGTTTGGATGTTCTCAGACTTAACAAAGACTTTGTCTCCAACTATAAAATCCAGAGGGACCACTTGACGTCGATCTGCGGATACTGAGTATCGGGTCTGAGCTTTGGATATACATAGTCTTTCAGAGTTGCTGGTGAAGTTTGTCCAAGTTGACTATGCAGTTGTATGCTTAGGAGGAGGAAAGGTCATATTTGGGGTGTAATGTGATGTTTGGATGATAGCCCTTGTTAGCATAGAAGGGGGAGATTCCTGTCATTGCATTTGGGGCATTGTTGTATGCAAATTAGGCGATGGGTAGAAGTTTGGAGTAATTGTTTTGTTGGTAATTACAATATACTCAGAGGTATTGTTTGAGGGTTTGATTCATGCATTTAGTTTGTCCATCCCCTTTGGGATGATATCCCGAGGTGAAGTGAAGCTTCATGTCCAGGGCCTTGCTAAAGGATCGGAAGAATGAGGAGACAAACTCAGACCCTCAGTCCAAGGTGACATGTAATGGTACCCCATGCTTTGAGAATATATGTAGGACGAAGAGTTTGGCAAGGGTTGGGGAAGTGCTTGTATCTGTGGTAGAGATGAAAAGGGACTGCTTTATTAGGTGGTCTACGATAATGAGGATGGTGTCGTAGCCATCCAAAGTGGGCAGTTTCTCTATGATGTCCATTGAGATGGAGTTCCATGATCATTCAGGGATCAGTAGCTGTTTGAGTAGCCTGTAGGAGTGGTGTCTCTGTGGCTTAGACCTTATACAAGTGGTACAAGACTTAACATAGGACTTAACGGATTTTCAGAGCTTGGGCCAGACATAGTCTCTTCGTATGAGTTCTAATATCCAATTCTGGCCGAAGTGTCCAGAGATTGGGTGGGCATGCTTGTCTTGTAGGACTCAGAGTCAGAGGATTCCATTTTTGGGGATATAGATTCTTTTATTGAGGAGGAGGAGGCCTTCCTCGGAGGTGGTCCATCGATTGGTGGGGTTGTTCATTTGGGCTAAGGCTGTGGGGTCTTGATGGAGTGAGGCTCAGTGTCAAGTACACGTACCGAGGACCCGATAACTCGGCGGTACCGACTAAAATACTCCATTAGTAACCAAGTACGAACCATTCAATGAGTTGTTCTCGGCCAGACGCACATATCGGTCACACCTCTCATTCCTACGCCTACTCCTCACTCCTCGGACCGCCTCACCTCGGGACTTCCTGCCCTTGTGTTATCTTCGGTTATGGCCTTGTTTTACAATCGGGCATTTCCTATTGTACTAGGGCATGTCCTATTATTCTGTCCTTCATTGTTTTACTTCCACCCTACATTTCTTATTCTAATTTTACTCGTTGTGGACAACGACCACATGTTCTGCATATCTTGTTGTCTCACATTCCTTATTCCACATGTCGCTTCTTAACCTATATAAGTAGGACATGGATGTACATACTTCCTCATTCTGGGTATCGACTAGGCTTAGGCCCTTCTACCTTCTTCTCTTCTGTTAAGTCCTCGACTCGAGCCGGCATCATCAGCATCCCCTCGAGTATCTGTCTGTTGCAAATACAGTGGCACGCACAGCAAGTAGGGCGCAATGCACGAGTACGCTGAAGCCAACGCCACTACTCTTGGCCTGCAGGACTTGGCCATAGTCCGCCCGACCTTTCGACAACACCCCTCGGCAGTACCGAAGTCCGTCAGTATCCGGCGCTTGACACTCAGATGTCCTTGTAGAGTTGTTCTACATCCATGATCATCACAGTTTGGATGACTGGTGAGTATAGGGAGGTAGCCCAAAGTGACGATATGAGTTGTTCTATTGTAAAGACTGGTTGGAGATTGTGTGGGTTGATCTTGGCATACAGTAGGGGACAAATCTGTTCAAGTGTTTTGAACATTTGTGTTGTACTGTAATCACGGGAGAATTACATAATCAAAAAATATGACGTAATTAGTGGAGATTTCCCTGCTTCTGAACTTGTGGTCACAATCAAGATGATTATGTAACTCTCAATATTCATTGAGATATTAATTATTTAAAAAAAATAAAGCATTTGAATGGTTTTGTCCCTCACAGTTATTAATACAATAAATTGTATATACAGGGCTGGAAATCACATGACATTGTGTGAACCTTTTTATAGTTTGTTTCTGTCCAAACAAAGCCAAACATTCCTTGTTCAGAACCATGAAGCCTCTCTCTGCTGCTAAAGTTGACTCTATCATCCAATTGCTCAAAACTGGTCATTCTAGCCACTACATCTCCTCTTACCTTGGTGTCTCTATTGGCTCTATCTCTACCATTCTCAGGAAACACTGCCCTGATATACCCAAGGCTACTGGTGGTCACCCATCCAAGATATCCCCCTCCAACATCTACCATATCGTATTGCTCATGCAAAGAGAGAAGATGTCAAGTATACATACCGAGGCCTGGTATTTCGGCAAGTGCTGACCAAGTACCCAGCCGGTGACCAAGCAACATACTTAATACACAGTCCCTGGTTCAGCACATTCCTCATTCCCATTCCTTACCTACCTCATCCTACCTGTCCTACCCCTTGTCCCCTGATCCATCTTACCTCGGGACATCTTATCCTTGTCTTAACTTCGGCTACGACCCCCTTGTTTTATAATCGGCTACTCTCTATTGTCCTACCTTTGTCCATGTTCCTATTATTCTATCTTCATTGTCCCATCCTCGTTTACATTCCTTCATTCTAATTATACTCATTGTAGACAATAACCACATGCTCTACATACCTTATTATCCCACATTCCTTATTCTACATGTTACTTCTTAACCTATATAAGTAAGACATGCATGTACATATTTCCTCATTCTGGGTATCAACTAGGCTTAGGCCCTTCTACCTTCTTCCCCTCTGTTAAGTCCTTGACTTGGGCCAGCATCACCAACATCCTCCCGAGTACCTGTCTGTTGCAAATCGGTGGCACACATGGCAAGTAGGGCGCAACGCACGAGTACATTGAAGCTAATGCCACTACTCTTGGCCTGCAGGACTTGGCCATGGTCCGCCCGACCACTTGGCAGTACCAAAGTCCGTCAGTACCCAGAGCTTGACAGAAGATTAAGAACACAACCCAGGGTACCCAGGTGCTCAAAAACATTCTCAATGAACCAGTGACATCCAAGACTATAAGGAGGAACCTGAAGAAGGCTGGGATGAAGGCAGTTGTAAAGAGAAAGAAGCCACTTCTTAGTGCAAGGCATAGGAAGGCAAGGAGGGAGTTTTCAGAAGCTCATCTGGAGTGGACTCTAGAGGACTGGAAGCATGTTGTCGGTCAGATGAGACCAAAATCAATCGTTTGAGGTCAGATGGAAGGAGATGGGTGTACAAAAAGGCTGGAGAGCCTTTGAATGAATGGCTAGTTAAGGGAACACTGAAGTTTGGTAGAGGTTCTGTGATGGTATGGGGTTGTATGTTGTGGAAAGGACCTGGCTATGCTGCCAAAATTGATGGAAGGATGGATGGGGAGTTGTACAGGCAGATTTTAGATGATGAGCTTCAGGCTAGCCTGGAGTATTATGGTAAAGATTCTACTGATATTATTTTTCAACAGGATAATGACCCCAAGCACCCATGCAAGAAGGCCACTGAGTGGTTTTCTGACCATGGCTATGAGGTCATGAAGTGGCCAGCTCAGTCCCCTGACCTAAACCCTATTGAACACCTCTGGACTATTGTCAAAAAGCACCACCTTTCTGACTATGAACACCCCCCCTAGTGGAGTGCATGAGCTATGAGAGAGGATTGGAGTGGAATGGGAGAAGATAGAGCCAGAGGTGTCTCAGAAGTTGATTAAGAGCATGCCTACAAGGGTTCAAGCAGTGATGAGAGTAAATGGGGGCTTTACCAAGTACTGATATATACCATTCATTGTTTAAAAAATGTGAGAGACAAAACCGTTCAAATGCTTCATTTTTTTAAATAATTAATATCTCAATGAATATTGAGAGTTATGTAATCATCTTGATTGTGACCACAAGTTCAGAAGCAGGGCTATCTCCACTAATTATTTCATATTTTAGATTATGTAATTATCCTGTTATCTACAGTACAACACAAATGTTCAAAATACTTGAATGGTTTTGTCCCCTACTGTAGTTGCTTCCCCCCTCTTTAGGGTAGACATCCCATCATCTAGTAAGTGCATCAGGTTTGGCACCAAGGCAGCCTGGTCAGAAGCAGATTCCCATGTTAAATTGAGAGAGATATTTGGACCATTGGACCTGCTGACAGGTGAGTAACTTGGTTGTAGAGATATATTCCAAATTTTTATGGTCGGTGATTGTCAAGCGTCGGATACTGACGAACTTTGGTACTGCCGAGGGGTGTTGGCGAGAAGGTCGGGTGGACTATGGCCAAGTCCTGCAGGCCAAGAGTAGTGGCGTTAGCTTCAACGTGCTCGTGCGTTGCGCCCTACTTGCCGTGCGTACCACTGTATTTGCCACAGACAGGTACTCGAGGGGATGCTGATGATGCCGGCTCGAGTCGAGGACTTTAACAGAAGAGAAGAAGGTAGAAGGGCCTAAGCCTAGTTGATACCCAGAATGAGGAAGTATGTACATCCATGTCCTACTTATATAGGTTAAGAAGCGACATGTGGAATAAGGAATGTGGGACAACAAGATATGCAGAGCATGTGGTTATTGTCCACAACAGATAAAATTAGAATAGGGAATGCAACGCGGGAATAAGACAATAAAAGACAGGATAATAGAATGTGTCCAAAGATAGGACAATAGGAGGTGCCAGACTATAAGACAAGGCTTGTAACCGAGGATAGTACAAGGACAGGAAGTCCCGAGGTGAAATGGACCGAGGGGTGTGGATGGCGGATGTGCCGAGCTGGGACCGGCGCACCAAGTGTTATGCATGTGACGCGGGCACTTGGTTGTGGATATAGGATGCTTGCTCGGTCGGCACTGCCGGCGGATGGGTCTCGGTACGTGGACTTGACAGTGATGACATCAATTGGGTCTGCTAAACCTTCTAGGTAGTGTCTCCAGGTTTTGAATGCTTCAAAGATGGCCAGTAGTTCCTTGTCGTGCATATCATAGTTCAGTTCTGGGGGTGTGAAGGTTCAGGAGTGGAAGGCAATTGGGTGGATATCATTATTTGTTGGTGATATGGTGGTGTCAAGTACACTTATCGAGTGCCTGGTAATTCGGCAGTACCGACCAGACAGCCAGACTACGTCCACATACAAGTGCCCATGCCACATGCAAGTCACTTGGTACACCAGTCTCAGCCTGGCACTTCCACCATCCACATTCTTTGTCCCTATCCCTTATCCACTCTACACCATCCACCATCCATTAATCCTACCATGCCCACTCCTTATTCCTCGACCCGCCTCATCTTGGGACATCCTGTCCTTATTTTATCCTCGGCCACAACCATATTGTTTTATAGTCGGATACTCCCTATTGTCCTATCCTTGGCCACATTCCTATCATTCTATTTCCATTGTCCTATCCCTATTTACATTCCTTTATTCTAATTTTACTCATTGTGGACAATACCCCCCACATGCTCTGCATACCTTATTGTCCCACATTCCTTATTCCACATGTCACTTCTTAACCTATATAAGTAGGACATGTATGTACATACTTCCTCATTCTGGGTATTGACTAGGCTTAGGTCCCTTACCATCTCTTTCCTCTGTAAAGTCCTCTACTTGGGCTGGCACTTTTGGCACTCCCCGAGTACCTCCTCTGTCTCAAATTGGTGACACACATGGCAAGTAGGGTGCAATTCACAAGTACATTGAAGCCAAAGCCACTACTCCCAGCCTGCAGGACTTGGCCACTCCCTACCCACATCTTCGGCATTACCAAAGCTTGACAGGTGGACAGAATTGCAGTGAGGGCATAGTCCAAGGTGTTGGTCTCAATGATGGGTTAGGATCCAGAGATCCATTGTGTTGGGACTGGGGCCATAGTGAATTCCTTTTTGAGTATCTTGAAGGATGTTCTGCAATTCTCAGTAAAGTTCCACAGAGTGTCTTTCTATGTCAACGGGTTAGCAGAACTGTAATGTCAGAATAGTTGAACATGAAGTGTCGATAGAAATTTGCAAAGCAGAGGAAAGACTGGATGTCTATAATTTTTTGGAGTTTGGGCCATTCCTGAATGACTTTGACTTTATCATCAGCCATGGTTAGGCTGTAGGGGGAGAGGATGTATCTGAGGTACTCCACAGTGTCGGTGTGGAAGGAGCATTTATCTGCTCAGGTGTATAAGTGGTTTTTTCAGAGGCATTGGAGGACTGCTTTGACATGGTTCCTATGTTCTTCTAGGTTGTCAGAGCAGATCAGGATGTCATCTAGATATACTAGTATGAATAAAGCTAGGAGGTCAGAGAAGATGTTGTTCATGAAGTGCTAGAAGGCAGCTGGAGAATTCATGAGTCTGAAGGGCATCACACTCCACTTGAAGGATCCGTAGCATGTGCAAAAGGCAGTTTTTCATTTGTTGCCTTCTTATGTTAGGCCTCAGTAATGCCAAAAAGTACAATCGGGAACCGGCCAAGTCCTGCAGGCCAGTCATAGTGGCTTGGTTTCAACGTGCTCATGTGTTGTGCCCTACTTCCTGTGCATGCTACTGATTTAGGATGGAAAAAATGCTCAAGGAGATGCTGAGAGTGTCAGCCTGAGTATAGGACTTCTAGACAGGGGAAGGAGAGCAGGAAGGCATAAACCTGGTTGATACTCAGACTGAGGAACTATGTACATGCATTCATGACTTATATAGGCTAAGAGGTGGAATGTAGAATAAGGGTGGCATAAGACATGGAGAAAAGAATAAGGTATAGAGACCATATGGAGGTATTGTCCACAGTGATCTATAATAGAACAATACAGTATAAACTCTAGTAAGACAATGAAATATGACCGATAATAGACGAGTAGGATTGTGAGGAAAAAATAGAACAATAGAGGGTGGCTGAATATAAAACAATAGGGCCGCGACCAAGTGACAACAAATAGTGAGTGTTCCAAGGGTAAACGGGCAAGGGGAAGGATGGGAAATAGAAGAATAATAAAGAATAGGAGGGTGGGGTAGGGATAATGAACCAATGATAAACTGAATGTACCAAGCCGAGACAATGTCATGATTTCTCCACTCCTTTCTCTATTACTTGTCATTGGACTCCGCTACTCTACCAGACCATATGTATAGTTCTTAGGTAATTAGTTAAAGCTCAGTCTTGAGCTGGTCAATACACCGACAAGTATCATTGCTCATTTCCCTCTTCTGCTCTCCAATATTGAAGCCCTTGTTGTTGCTGACATTAGCTCAAGACTATTATATCCCTACAACACCCTATCATGGATATTGATCTCCTACAACAAATTCTTGCAGGCCTGCAGCAAAACAATGCAGACCTGACTGCAATGGTGAACAACCAGACACACCACCTTAACCATCACTACAAGCCCAAACACCCCAGCTGACAACCACAACCACCTCCTCTATCCCATCAGCTGGTAAAATCGCAAGACCAGAACCATTTGACGGCTCATCAGAGAAGATTGATATCTTCCTACACGAGCTCTACCTGAACTTTGAGGACGATGCATCTTATTTCAAAGTGGACCATATGTGAAAGATCTGCTTTGCCTTGTCCTATATGAAAGTGAAGTTTGCGGCTCAGTGGGCAAGTCGTATCACAGGGGAACTGGAAGCAGGAACATGCAGCTACCAGAGTTGGGAGGAATTCCGTACAGAGCTGCTGATAACATTCCATGACCCAAACAAGAAAGAAATGGCTCAACGAAAGCTGGAGCAGCTAAGACAAGGAGGAAGGCCAGCAACAGAGTTCTTTGTGGAGTTTGAGGAACATAGGTCACAGGCGGGGTATAACAATAAAGGATATGTTGCCTTGCTCAAAAGGAACCTGTCTCCACAGGTGGTGGAGCAGATTTACACCCTGGAGACCATTCCAATAACATATGACAAGTGGAAGTCATATGCCCTCCGTTTTGATAGCCAGTTGCGTGAATACCAAGCGACAAAAAGGGGGACCAAGGGCATGGCAGACTCCAAGAAATCCACAATCTACTCCAGCTCAGTCACTTGCTCCTCCACCCACTTTGGGACCACAACCCATGGAGATGGATCAGACTCAAGGGAAGCCAGTGAGGGTGGTAACATGCTTCAACTGTAGAGAGCAGGGACACATAGCACGAAACTGTCCCAAACCTCGAGGTATCCAGAAGGTTAGAGCAACGATGGATGGGTGGACAAAAGAGGAGAAGAAAGAGGTGCTGGACATGTTGAAGAAGGAGGATTTTCAGGAGGGGCAGGAGTGAAAAGGATGTCCTCCTCGCCCTGGATATCTGTAAACTACTTCACCCCACTAGCAGTTGAAGAAAGTGCAGAACCGGAACCTGAAATTGTCCCAGAACAACCCTTGAAAGTTGAGAAGGAGAAGAAAGAGAAGAGGAAGCGAGAAGAGAAGGTGGTGGTGGCAGAAGAGGTGGAGAAACCCAAAGAGGGAACAACAGAGTGGGTGTTATAGAGGATACACCAAGACAACAAGTCAGGGCAGGAAGTGTTGAGACAGTGGACACACAGCGGAAGGAAAGGAGAAGTGACATCAGAAGTAGTGGAAGCCATATAAGGGATGAGAAGAGAGGAGTGCATAGAAGTGGTCAAAGAGCTTAGGGGAAGGAAACAGTGGACCAGACGAATCAACCAATCCTCGGTGATGATACCCACCACTGTTGAAACACTGACAGACAAAAGAGGAT
>QLPI01009143.1:0-11781 GCA_003314275.1 Chroogomphus rutilus
TCAAAAGCGCACTGTTTGATATCAAAATCGATATATTAATACAATATATTGAGGTTGACCTCTCAGGGGTGAGATGCTAGTTTGCACCCAACATACTGTGCCCACTGGCTTCATGGGTTCAGCCACTAAGGGGGGGATACTGTCAAGGCCACGATACCGAGCTCCGATTTACTCGGTATTACCAACCAACCAACCAACCAACCAACCAACCAACCTTTACCCATACTATCCTCACTACCATACAGTCTCAGCTTGGCATATCCGGTACATCGTCTAGAACTACCTCTCCCACCTATCCCTTCCACCTCTTACTATCCTCTCATTTCCCAACCACTTCCTTACCCGTCTTCCCCCGTGACACTCAATGTCCACTTATTATTTCAATCACGGCCCTATTGTTTTATCTTCGGCCATTCCTGCATTGTCTTATTCTCATTCACTCCTTCATTATTTTATTCTCAGCCACACTCTATTATTCTATTCCTGCCTACATTTCTTATTCTATTCTTGTTCACTGTGAACAATGCTTCCACATGGTTTTTCATACCTTATTGTTCTCCATTTCATATGCCACCCTGTTCCACATCTTGCTTCTTAACCCATATAAGTAGCAGATGTATGTAGATAGTTCCCCACTCAGAATATCAACTTGGCTCAGACCCCCTCGTCCACCTTTACCTGTCCAAGTCCTTCACTCAAGCCGACGTTCTCAGCCACTTTGTCAATACCGTTCTTGTCCAAATAAGTGGCATGCACAGAACAGCAGGGCACAATGCACAAGCACGTTAAAGCCTAGCCACCTCGAACGGCCTATAGAACATTGACCGAATCCTCAGCCTCACCGAGTCCTGACACAGGTGAAGGACTTCAGATGGGAGAAGACAAGGAGGCTTACACCAAGTTGATATCTAGAATGAAGAACTACTGTATCCACATACAAGCACTACTTATATAGGTTAAGAAGTGAGATGTGGAATCAGGGTGGCATAAGGAATGGAGAACAATAAGGTATGGAGACCATGTGAAGGTATTGTCTACAATGATCATGACTAGAATAAAGGAACATAAATGAGAATAGAACAATGAAAATAAGATAATAGAAATGTGGCCAAGAAATAAGATAATAGGAAGTGACTGAATATAAAACAATAGGGTCATCACCAAGGATAAAACAATAAAGAAATGTCCCAAGGTGAAGCGGGCTGAGAAATAAAGAATAAACAGAGTGGGGATTGATGGATAATGAAGGTGGAAGAGTGGATGAAGGACAGGAATGGGGAATGTGGAGGGTGAGTGTGCCAAGCCAAGGCCGATGTACCAAGTGATTTGCATGCAGTTTGGTCACTTGCACATGTGCATACACTGATCGCTTGGTCAATACTGCCGAGTTACCAGATACTTGGTTCGTGTACTTGACACACCCCCTATATCCTAGGAACTTCCATCCCCCCTGTAGAATCCTTTGGAAACCTACAGAGTCTCTTCACTATCATTATTTTAAGCATCTGACACATGTATTTAACAGAGGTACAAGACATTGTAACATTAGACATCATATTTGAAAATTTTAGCAGGGCCCATAACCTGTTGAAGAAAGAAGTTTGCAACTGGAGCTAGAGAATGGCATAGGTCACCCATGGGTCAAATGTAGATGCCCCGCATCCAGCCCATGGGAAACCTAAACCCATGAACCCATGGGTGGATGGGTGTAAGGTGTGTGCTGCACCCATATGCATGTGGTGCATGTGTGTCATACACGTGCATGTATGGCATGTTTGTGTCATACATGTGCACATGCAAGTCATACATGCACATGTGACACCTCGGGTTGGGCCAGATTGCAGGTGCTCTCAGCTTGACCTATACCCACACCCAAGGACACCTGACCTGGTGACCTGTGCAGGTTGTATTGGAGCAGTCTGGGACGAGTGATCAGATGTGAATCTAGTATTGATAAATAGGAACTACCTGGGACGAGTGATCAGATGCAAATCTGAGGAACTCATCCTACAAACAGTGTGTACTTATACTATGCTATCCTTATTTTGTGTAAGTAGAAACAGACAACAATGAGATGGTGAGAACAATAAGGAGATGTAAACTATGGATAGTAGACAATAAGAATAATAGAATTCCAGCCGATACAATAAGTCTGCATGACTTGCAATGACCATATATTCTAACACTCCCCTGCAGTTGAGCTATGTTGCAAGCCCATATTTCTTGGAGAGGAAATGGTGTTGAACATGAGGCAGGGGTTTGGTCAAGAGATCGGCAACATTTTCCTTTGAAGATACATCTTCAACGTTGACAATGTCGTTTTCAATGGCATCATGAATGTGATGGTAACAAATCGCGATGTGTTTTGTGTGTTTGTGGAAGACACTGTTTTCAGCAATGGCATGAACTCCTTCTGAGTTGCAGTAGATGTCAAGTGGGAGGTCAACTTCGAAGTCTAGCTGCTGGAGCAATGATATTGTCCATTCTCCATGCTTTGTACACTTGGTAAGAGCCATGTACTTAGCTTCTGTTAAAGACAGTGCAACCATATGCTGTTTTTGCATTGCCCATGTGACCGATCCTCCACTGAGGAAAAGGTGTAGCCAGTGACAGATCAACATGTGTCAGGGTCAGCTCTCCAATCCAAATCAGAATAGCTGATAAGTTCTGTGGAATTGTTATTCCCCTATGTGAGCTCCAATCATGTGTCACTGACAAATATCTTAAGAGGTGTTGGGCAGCAAGGAGATAGGCCTCAGTTGGTTTGGAAGTGAATTGTGAGAGTCGGTTCACTGAGAAGCAAATGTCAGAGCATGAACTGAGCATAGCGTACATGAGAGAACCAATGATTTGCTGATAGCATGCAGTGAGGGAGCTATCCAACTCTTTGTTTGGGTTTGCTACAAGTACTATTCCTGTGGCAAAAGGCATATAGGCAGGTCTGCACTGTGACATGTTGAAGCATGTTAGTACATGCTTGTTACAATGTGAAGGAATGATGTAATTGTAATAAACGTAAAATCTCCCAAAGATAAATCAATGGCGAGGTTTGGGACAGGGTACAGCTTCAACTTGTATATTGTGCCCACCAGATTGCACTGGCCCTAATTTCAGAAAGGCAAGACAGAGAATTAGCTTAGTAGAGAATCAAGGTTGATTATCTGACTGAGGACTGAACTACTGAAGTACAAGATCTTTATACTACTTTCAAATCTACTAGGAGTCAACTAGATTCCTATAATAGAATAAGAAAGCTGAGGATCATGAAAAGTAAGAACAGAAATACTACATCCCAAATATTGATCTCCTCTGTGACATTGGAGAGTGACGTGTCACTCCAATTCCCAATGGAGTAATCCTAAGGAACATAATAGCAAATAGGATATAAGAGACTGAATGGAATTGAAAATAAATGAAAGTGGAGCAGAAAGGATATTGAGGTAAATGAAGACAGAATGGAATAGCAAGCATATGGAGTGTGACGTAAATGGAATGAATAAATTGACAGGAGCATGTGATGCCAAGACCGATACACAAGGTGCATATAGTCCATGGGCTGAGGGCGTATAGTTGGATAGGTGAGTAAGGGCAGAGTTGGGCTGAGTGGGCTGAAATGAATAGTCAGGTATGCGGCATACGGTTCCTGACAACACTGGATGTAATGAGACTGATCTATGGTAATAGTTTTCTTTGAGTGGTCACAGACAATATGGAGACCAAGGAATTGTCAGATTTCTCCTAGATCAGTGATCTTGTAGCAGAAGCAATGTGAGCCTTGAGCTCTTGAATTTGGTCCAGGAGACCGAAGATAGCGATGTCATCAACATAAACCAGTGTAATGAGTGGTTCCCCCCTGTTGGTTTGCTTGATAAAGATGGAAACATTGCCAGCGATGTTTTTCTGGAAACCAAGACTTGCTAGCATGTCATGTAGATGGGTATGCCATTGCTAGCATGCCTGTTTTAAGCCATAAAGAGCTTTCTTAAGATGGCACACCTTTGTTTCCTGTCCTTTGACTATGAATCCTTCTGGCTGTTCCATATAGATCTCTTTGTCCAGATTTCCATTGAGGTAAGCAGACTTGACATTGATATGGTGTATGTCTAGGTCAAAGTGTGCTGCAATCACAAGCAGCAGTCTCACTGAGTCCAACCTTGCAACTGGGGCAAAAGTTTCTTCATAGTCCACACCAGCAGTTTGGGAGAAACCTTTGGCAACAAGTCAAGTATAAAGCCCAGTGACATTGCCCTGTGTGTCTCTTTTAGTCAAATATACCCATTTGCACTTGATAGCCTTTTGGTTGTACGGTAAATCCACCAGCTCCCAAGTCCCATTGTCTAGGAGGCTTGTTATCTCTTCTTTCATCGCTACTTGCCAAGCTGGAGCCTCTAGAGTTGAGATTGCATACTTGTATGTATTTGTATCTCCAGCAGGTGTGACTTTGACTGCCACAAGTAGGCATTCCACTGTGTCGGTCCATACTGTGAAATTTGACCGCCAACATGTTGTCTTGTCAGGACTGACATTTGAGGGGTCTGGGCATCATTCTCGGTTGCGGATTCGCTCAGAAAACCTGAAGGGACGAGGTGGTGGTATTGCTGTAGGTGGTGTGGTTGATGGTTCTGGTTGAGATGGTGGACTAGGTATTGGGTAAGTTGCACTGTCATCTTCATCATCACTCTCTGGTAGAGTTATCTCAATCTGTTTTGGTAGCAGCTGTGGCAGTGGTTCTGGAGCAGAGCTCAGTTATGTAATGGGAGGCTTTGGCATGTGAAAAGGAAAAACTGTTTCCTCAAACACAACATCAGTAGATACAATAGTCTTTCGAGACAACAGATTCCACAGTTTATACCCTTTAGTAGAATTATCGTACCCTACAAATATAAGCATTTGTGATGTAGGGTCAAACTTGGCTCAATTTGTTATGGTATTTGTGATATGGGCATATGCAAGGCAGCCGAAGGTCCTGAGGTAGGATAGGTCAGGTTTTTGACCATGAAGGCATTCATGTGGGGATTGGTAATCATTTACATGTGTTGGAGCATGGTTTTGTACATGTGTGGCTGTTCCAACTGCACATTCCCAGAATGCATTAGTCAATCCAGCACCCTGCAGCATCGCTCGGACAGCCTCGGCCACTGTATGGTTTGCCCTTTCAGTGACTCCATTTTGTTGAGGCATGTGTGGTGCAGTGAGCTGATGTTGGATCCCTTGTTCCTCCATGTACTGATTGAACTCAGTTGTGTTAAGTCTGCGTGTCGGGAGCTTAGCTAATACTTCCGAAAGGGCTTATCCGGATTAGCATAGTGGTCCGTGAAGGAACCGAAGGCCGAGAACGGGGGTCGGAACGGCCACGGACGGGGACGGGAGCGTCGGAAGCTTAGGGTCGGTCGCGGATTGGTTCTATCCAGTTACTAAGGTGTTTGAGGTCAAAGGGACTTGGCTTCAACTTGTGTGTTGCGCCCTCCTCGATCGTCTGTCCCTAATTTTGGAAAGGAGACGGGAGTTTACCGGAAATGAATCGGAAACTAGAGGGTAGACTAAGTCGATATTCGTACTAGCGAACAGTCCAGTCGACTGGCAGACTATATACATGTGACTATCCTTGTACTATCTTTGCCGGTTATAAAACAAGGAGAAGGAGAGTACAAGGGGTCAATATAAAAGAGAAAACAAGGGAGTGAGGTACGCAATGGTCCTGCGCGTCGGCTATCAAAGGAACGGAACCTTGACTTCGGAGTCTTCAGAGGTTCGGAAATGCGGAACCTCGGAATGTATGTCGGACATCTGGAAATCGGTTATTCAGTCTTTGAGCGATCGGAAAAGTCCCGGAAAAGGTGTGGGTGGTTGTGGGGGCTGGTATGTATTTATGGAGAGTACGGGCCATAACAAGTTGACAGGAATTGTGTGCTGCTTTGAGGGTCCCTTGGTACTGAGTAGACACCAATGCATGGAATCTTCTGAAAAAGGAAAAATGTCTCATTTTTCCCTTTTAGGAAGAAAATCCATTTATAGCAAGTGTAGTCATCTATAATGATGAAGTGGTAGAAGTTCCCTTGCATGGATCAGGTTCTCATGGGTCCAGCGAGGTCCATGTGCACAAGATCGAAAGGGTGAGTGTGACAATGTGTTGAGGATGTAAACTTACACCATGTTGATTTCCCAAGGAGACAACCCTCACATGTTGAGAGAGTACATTGTTGACTGGGATCTATATTATTTGAGAGGTGTTTTAGAGTGCTCCAGGAAAGATGTCCAAGCCGAGTGTGTAAAGTTTCAATAGGTATGGCAGTTTGGAATGAATGAATCGACGGTGCATTTGAGCATATTGATATCCAGTAATGTTGGCCGTTAACTTGGCCTTCAGCAAAGTGGTCACTTCCCTTACTGATGTAGGCATTTGAGCCTGAAAAATTTGTAGTGAAGCCTTTTATGTTGATTTTTGTATTGAGAAGAAACGACCTCCGATGTCCGGTGAGTGGAGTATGTCATGGAGGATGATCTTTCTCTCTGTGCCATTTACCCAGGTTGTGCCAGAGACTGTACCTATGCCAACATAGGTTACAAATGTCATTTTGTCAGCAAAGTAGGCTCTGTGTGGCTCCAGGAGTGCTCGATACTCTATGTAATCTGATTTTATGTGAGTGATATGATCAGTGCAGCCAGAATCTAACATCCATTTGTGCTCGCATGCAATATAGAAGCAGACGGTATCGTTGGCAGCCGTAGGTACAATGTTTATACTACTGGCAGGTGGGTCAGGTGGGTTGTTTGCAATGATAGTGCTTACAGAAGGTGTCACTTCCTTCTGCTCTCCTTCATTTTCCTCTTGTTTCTTTGCTTTGTTGCCCCCTTTTCTTTCCGTCTGAGCCTCTTCCTTTGACAGGCCATGTGCCTTGCAACGGCAATCCTTTTCCCAATGTCCATTACCTCTACAGTAGTTATACTTCATTTTTGTAGCCCTTTTGTGAATGGCATTGGCAGCTGGTGAAGAGCTTTGGTGGAGTTCCTCAGAAAGAATGCGGGAGCAGATGTTTGTCCATTTAATCTTTGAGAAGTCATCGATCGTCACGAGAATCATTTGCTGGACAATTTTGTAGGACAATGGGAGGGCTTGGAGGATATTCAAGGTGTGAAAGGGATCATCGATGTTTAAACCAGCAGCAACTATGCGGTTATGTCAAGTCCATGATACCATACTCTGATTTACTCGGTAGTACCAACCAACCAACCCTTACCCATATCATCCCTCACCAGTGTGTGGCCTCAGCTTGGTACATTTGGTTCATCATTTGGTTCATTATCCCTATCCCACCCGCCTATGCTTTATTACTCATTTATTCCCTATCCTTCCCCTTGCCCGTTTACCCTTGGGACATTCACTATTTGTTGTCACTCGGCAGTGGCCCTATTGTTTCATGTTCAGCCACTCTCTATTGTTCTATTCTCACTCACTCTTTTGTTCTCGGTCATACTTCATTGTTCTATTCTCATCCACATTCCTTGTTCTATTCTTGATCATTGTGGACAATACTTCTACATGATTCTTCATACCTTATTGTTCTCCATTCCTTGTGCCACTGTCAAGCACATGTACTGAGGATCCGACAACTCGGCGGTACCAACTAAAACACTCCATTAGTAACCAAATATGAACCATTCAATGAGTTGTTCTCGGCCAGATGCACATACTCGATCACACCCCTTACTCCCATCCCACGCCCACTCCTCATCCCTCGGTCCTTCTCACCTCGGGACTTCCTGCCCTTGTACTATCCTCGGTTACAAGCCTTGTCTTATAGTCTGGCACCTCCTATTGTCCTACCCTTGTGCACATTTCTATTATCCTATCTTTTATTGTTTTATCCCCGCGTTGCATTTCTTATTCTAATTCTATTCGTTGTGGACAATAACCACATGCTCTGCATACCTTATTGTCCCACATTCCTTATTCCACATGTCACTTCTTAAACTATATAAGTAGGACATGGATGTACATACTTCCTCATTCTGGGTATCGACTAGGCTTAGGCCCTTCTACCTTCTTCTCTTCTGTTAAGTCCTCGACTCGGGCCGGCATCCTTAGCATCCCCCCAAGTATCTGTCTGTTGCAAATACAGTGGCATGCATGGCAAGTAGGGCGTAACGCACAAGTACGTTGAAGCCAACACCACTACTCTTGGCCTGCAGGACTTGGCCATAGTCCGCCCGACCTTTCGACAACACCCCTTGGCAGTACCGAAGTCCGTCAGTAATCTGACGCTTGACAGCCACTCTGTTCCACATCTCACTTATTAACCTATATAAGTAGCCAATGTATGTAGATGGTTCTTTGTTCTGGAAATCAACTAGGTTTACGCCTTCTTGTCTTCCCTCCTCCTGTCTAAAGTCCTTTACTCGGGCTGACACTCTTGGCACTCTCCCAGGTATCTCTTCTGTCCCAAATCAGTGGCATGCATGGGAAGTAGGGCGCAATGCACAAGCACATTGAAGCCATGCTTCTGGCTGTTGGAGTTACAAGCAGTAGAAGCTACTTACAGTGTTAGTAAGCAACTAGTACAGTAGCCTAGCTGAGTTTCAATAAAGAATCAACCTGTCTTAGCCTAAGCTTCTATGCGCAAAGGCCAGCTACTATGTGACTAGTGGCCTGGCTTCACTCTATAGTTGCAATACTGGCCTGCAGGACTTGGCCATTCCCATCCAACACTTCGGCATTCCCGAAGCCTGACAGGTTATGAAGTTCCAACATCTCATCAATTTGTTGGGTAAGAGGGGTGTCGGATGTAAAAGTTGTCATCGTGTACTGATGATAATCCACCCAGAGATTCAAGCTGGTTCAAGTGCCATACATAGCTTGAAGAGCATCCCAGTTTTCTTTGAGAGATTTCTTCAGATCGAGTGACTGGTGAACAGATGATGAGACTGAGACCAGAAGCAGAGAGAGACCTTGGCAAGATTGTCTTTGCCAGTCCTCAAGTTTTTGTGCTTCTTCATCTTTGATTGGTGAGCTAGTAGCTGGGTTTACTTCAGTACCTTCTGCTATGTCAAGGGCATTTATGAACATGAGTGCAGATCTGATAGAGAACGACCAGCTCTCCCAGTTTGTTCCATCAAAATTTTCAACCATTGATAATAGCTTGGTATCAGACATTTCATTTGTGTGGTGAGACTGTCAGGTCTCGGTACTACCGATGGTACTGTCAGGACCAGCCAAGTCCTGCAGGCCAGTCGGGGTGGCTTGGCTTCAATGTATTCGTGCGTTGCACCCTGCCTCCTGTGCGTGCCACTAACTGGTAATGGAAAAGATACTCGGGTGGATGCCGAGGGTGTTGCCCGAGTAAGGACTTCTGAACAGAAGGAGGAGAGTAGAGAGATGTAAACCTAGTTGATACTCAGACTGAGGAACTATGTACATGCATCTACTACTTATATAAGCTGAGAGGCGGAATGCGGAATAAGGGTGGCATAAGACATGGAAAAAAGAATAAGGTATGAAGACCATGTGGAGGTATTGTCCACAGCGATTAGAATAGAATAATGCAAGAGTAAGACAATGAAATATAAGCAGGTGAGATTGTGGGAAAGAATAGAACAATAAGGAATGGCTGAGAATAAAACAATAGGGCTGCAAGTAAGTGGCAGAGAATAGTGATCATCCCAAGGGTAAGCGAGTGAGGGGAAGGACAGGGAGTGTAGGGATGATAAAGAATAGGGGGTTGGGGAAAGGATGATGAACCAGGTGATGAACTGGGTGTACCAAACCGAAACCATGCACCCAGGGATGATATGAGTAAGGGTCGGTCGGTCAGTACTGCCAAGTAAGTCAGAGCACGGTGTGTGGTCATGACAGAGACAAGCAGTGTAAGATTGTAGTTCATCAAGTTTAAAGGGTGGGGCCCATAACCTATTGGCACAGTCTGGGATGAGTGATCAGATGTGAATCTAGTATTGATAAATAGGAACTACCTGGGACCAGTGATCAGATGCAAATCTGAGGAACTCGTCCTACAAATGGTGTGTACTTATACTATGCTATCCTGTTATAGCCCATGCCTTCAACAAACCCACACTAACCCCCACAACCACCTGCCGCTGTCCTGAGACCTTTCCAACCGAAAGGACGAAGGATTGTTTTCCATGGTTCCGTCCCCGTCATGACCGAGACACCGTCCCCGAGTCCATTCCTGACCGAGGACTCAATACTTTGATAACTGATGTACAGGACCATCGCGTACCTCACTCCCTTGTTTTCTCCTTTATATTGACCCCTTGTACTCCCTTCCTCCTTGTTTTATGACCGGCAAAGATAGTACAAGGATAGTTGCATGTATATAGTCTCCCAGTCGACTGGACTGTTCGCTAGTACGAATATCGACTTAGTCTACCACCTAGTTTCCGATTCATTTCTGGTAAACTCCCGTCTCCTTTCCGAAATTAGGGACAGACAATTGAGGAGGGCACAACACATAAGTTGAAGCCAAGTCCCTTCGACCTCGAACACCTCAGTGACCGGATTGAACCAATCCACGACCGACCCTAAGCTCCCGGTGCTCCCATCTCCGTCCGCAGTCCGTCCGATCTCCGTTCTCGGTCTTCAGCCCCGTTACGGACCTCTACGCTAACCCGGATAGCCCTTTCGGAAGTACTAGCTAAGCGCCTGACATGCAGACTTAACATATCCTTATTGTGTGAAAGTGGAAACAGAGAACAATGAGACGGTGAGAACAAGAAGGAGATGTAAACTATGGATAGTAGACAATAGGAATAATAGAATGCCAACCGATACAATAAGTCTGAGCGACTTGTAATGACCATATATTCCAACAGGTTGGCCTATCCAGTGCCATTCCCTAACTGGAGCTGAATAAGGTTGGCTCAGCTTCTGGGAAGAAGTTTCTCAATAGTATTAATCTTAAGTGTTGGGATATGCGAACAGTCGCAGTTTATTATTCTTCTCATTTTCCATGCCTACGGCTTCACGGCTTAATTAGAAACTCAGCCAGTGGATATTTGGGTTGTTTAGCACGTGACACGTCTCATCTTCTTGATTCAAAGTTGAGACATGAGTACTATTTGTTCCACTATCTTAGTAGCGACTCTAACTTCATTTCTTAGTTGTTCCTAGGTAACTAATTAGAATACATCTTCTTGATTCGAAGTTGAGACTTGGTCCTAGTTGCAACAATAAGTACCTAAATAACTACTATGATGTGATGTTGGTGGATGCTATCTATGCATAAGTAAGAGGTTACTCATGGCTCAGCTTCTTGGGAAGAAGTTGAGCTGTGTTTCCACAAAATATATTGGAGCGTGGTTTGAATTTAGGTAATGCTGTTGGTGACGACACCAACGAACATATTTATACTCGCACGAGCCACCCCCCTCCCTCCGGGCGGGAGCAAGCCCAGCCAAAGCCAAGCCAAAGCCCCAGCAGAGTCCAGCCAAAACCCCAGCAGAGCCCAGCCAAGACCTCAGCAGAGCCCAGCCAAAGCCCCAGCAGAGCCCAGCCAAAGCCCCAGCAGAGCCCAGCCAAAGCCTCAGCAGATCCCAGCCAAAGCCCCAGCAGAGCCCAGCCAAAGCCAAGCCAAAGCCTCAGCAGAGCCTAGCTAAGGCCTAGCCAAAACCCCAGCCAAGACCAAGATCCAATATCCAAGACCTAAGACCTGAGGCCCAGCTGAGACTGAGACCAAGACCGAGACCCAAGACCAAGAGTGAGACCGAGACCCGAGACCAAGACCAAGACCAAGACCCGAGACCAAGACCAAGACCAAGACCAAGACC
>QLPI01009150.1:0-18979 GCA_003314275.1 Chroogomphus rutilus
ATTCCCCCTGCTTAGCTCGCCTCCGAGATATACTTCGGGGCTGTAAGAGGGTTGCCCTTACACTTGCGTGGGTCGTGTCTCACCCGCATATACCTTGCAGCCAGCCCTTGACCCTATCGAAGGTTTGAGCCAGGCTGCCAGTTCCAAATCCAGGGAGCCGGCCACGCTAGTCGCGTCGTGCGTGGACAAGCGCCCGTAAGTAGCGTACATAGTAGAATACGAATAACTCCCTCAATAATAAGGGTAAAAATACAAGTATAATTGAGAAAAATTAAGAGATGAAAAGCGCACTGAATGGTACCAAAATCGATATAATATTACAGTATATTGAGGTTGGTCTCTCAGGGGTGAGATGCTAGTTTGCACCCAACACCTTCGGCTTTCAGCTACTGCTTTCACTTTTATGTGATATTCGACTTTTTCCAAGCCTGGCTGGCAACTTTTCTGACCTGTGTGTTTGATTACATAAATAAGGAGGATCATGGCGTGATCGTATAAACAGACGTGTTTATTTTTTTATCCATTGTTTGTTTCAGGCTTGTTTCTCTGGTTGGTGTATGGGCGACTATAAATTATTATGGAATGGAATAACATACACATCGTCATTTCGAAAAATTAAATTAAATTCAGGCACTTGCGGTTCCCATATTCCTCAAGTTCGATTTTGGTTTTTTTTTTTCGGAGGTATACTACACCGCTTGCTCCCCGGACCGCTGGTGTGACCATATATTTGATTTGATATCGATCTGCGTGCGTTGATGCGATAGATCAGGCTAGAAGAGTGATACTGTCGATCAATAGACTAAGCTTAGCAATCGTTTCCAGAAGTGCCTTTTCCTGGAATCCAAGACAGAGCTTTCTAGCTCCAGCTAGCCAACCTCACATCGGACACAAATTCAGACAGTAGCAGAGAGTAGGCATTCCCAATCCCACCAATTCATTCGGCCATGTGCACGACATCAGCTTCCGAAATTCTTCACTGCCGGTTACGCCGAAGAAATGCGATAACTCTGAGTTCAGAATTCAGACCATGCTTGTGGGTTCACGAGAGATTGTTACACTCTCTGCTGGATGAATGTACTTGGTGGTGAAGATAGCAAACATTCAACCGAGGCAGATGATGGCTTTAACGATATCATTCTCACCAAACACTTTCGGGTAGTCGGTTAGGTAGAATCATTACATAAATACATGGGAGGGTAAAGTCATGAAGGAGTCATGGATGGAGCTAGCTCACCTCAGGCATTGTAAGTAACAGACTGAGGTGCTATGAAAGAAAGAAGGGGTATTTATACTCTGGCAAATGTGGAGAGTGGAACCAAAACAATGAGTGTTCAAGACAATAGTTTTGTAGAAGGTGAGTCAAACAATAAATATGGTTGTGCAGTCAGTGGACTTGCAGCCAGGTACATGTTACTCATACTTCAACACTTGCTCCTTGAACCCCGACCACCACCTCAAACATATTTTCCCACGTTCCTATTGGCTGGCACACACCTCTGAAACTGGGGGGACACCTTGGAACACTCTTTCTTGGAACACACACCTTTACACTCTAATTTCTTCACGCACCACCCTTCCCCCTTCCCTTCTCTGCCTTACTTCTTACTACAACCCTAAAATGGTGCTGCAACCCTCTGGTCCACAACCGAGTCTGCAAGGTCTGCAGACACCTGGCGGGCAACAACGTAGAGCCACCACACCCACGCTCCTTGACCCAGGAAGCCCCGTTGCTATCCTGGCTCCCCAAGGTATAACTAAGGCTAACAAAACTGACCTCTCTTCCCTAGTGAATGCCCTCAAAACCTTCGGGGACTTCAGGAAATGGAATACATACAACATAGGTAGGGAAGGCACGGCCCAGCTAACCGCTATTACTAGATTACTGCGAGAAGCCTCCCAGCTCTATGGTGACCACCGCCCCGTATCGAACAACGACTTCCAATCAGCAATAAATGATATCAAACAGGCCATCGCTGCATGACTGACCTACAGTAACACAATGCCCCACCCCCTTTCCTATGCCGACATGGTCAAAAATGGAGAAGCAAGCAACCAGGTGACCCTTAAACCGAAAACCTCGGCCAAACTTCGAGAAAAGCAGATCTTCATCTTGCTGAAGAACTCAGACAAGACCGGAGAATGCCATGGAGTTGCCCCCGCTATACTCACAAAAATATATGACAATATACTAACTAATTTCTTTGCAGATCCCCAAAATGGAGGACTAGATATGCCTTCCCCACTCCACGGTACCTCCAAATAGGCGGCCGGAAACCTTACACTCATGTTCAAAACGGCGGATGATGCTAATCGAGCCCGGGTACACGCACAAGAATAGGCCAAGCTAATCGATCCAACAGCTACGGTCCTACAATGCACCTACCCAGTAGTCGCGCACAATGTACCAACCTCCTTCTGGCATGATCCTGACAACCCCGAAGATGCAATTCAAATTATCGAGACCATCAACGGCGACGCTACAGCATCAGACTTCTCCATTGAAAAAATTGAATGGCTAAACAGCCTAGACTCTCGAAACAAAAGTCAGCGCGGCCCGCTCATGATTAGCTTCAAGAACAAGACAGCAGCAAACATGGCAATCAACCAGGGTCTAGCCATTGATGGCATGCTTTGCAACACCAGTATATACATACCCAGACCACCCCAGTGCTTCCGATGCCAGGACTGGGGCATCGAGTGATGGAGTGTAATGGGGAGAAGCGCTGTGGACAATGCATGGGCCCACACCTGACCACCGAACACTCATGCACGCATGAAAACCCGTGCCCACCGAACCAATGCTGCTCTATTGAGAAACCCAAGTACGCCAACTGTGCCGGTGACCATGCTAGCTAGATCCGGAGCTGCCCAAACGCAAAATCCGCATTCAATGCCCAAACCAGAAGGGAGGAATACCATACTGGGCGATATGAATTGCACACCCCATTCACCTTCATCACTGCAGGACCCAGCTCCAACAAGACACCAAACACCCGCCCTTCTCCATCCCCTCAACCAGTAGTTAACATCATTGGAGCGACCTCTCCCCCCATCCCGCCCCCCGATGTGTGAGAGCATTCGGCACGACACACTAAAGATCACTCAACAAAACTGCAAGCACTCGAAGGACATCACTCTTACCCTGATCAACATAACTGACCCTGCCGAATTTGACCTTATTCTTATTCAAGAACCTTACATTTACCCACACTCCTGGCTCACTATAGCCTCTCCAAAGTGGTTTCCTATCTACCCAGTGTAAGAACTAGATGACCTGAGCCCCCCTCTCTCAGTTATACTAGTATCTACACAGCTGACTTCTTCCTCTTCACAACAGATTTGCATTCCCTCTAACCTGATTACTACGCTGACAATCTCCACCCAAAATGCCTCCATTGACTTCTACAACATCTACAACCCTCCTAATACCAATACCGCCATCACCCACCTCCAAGGCTGGTTATTACAACACCCCCCTAGTCCGATCACATCTATGGTTTGGGCGGGCGACTTCAACAAACACAATGTCATGTGGTCAGGCAGCGCTCACCCCAACAGATGCCGGCAAAGCAACACAGAGGATCTCCTTACAATTCTAGCACAAGGACACATGGATCTCTGCCTACCACAGGGAACCCCGACTTACCAATCCGACAGTCACCACACCTGGTCTACCATTGACCTCCTCTTCTGCTCTACTGAAATCACCCATCGTATCCTAGCCTGCAACACCAATCACAATGCTCGCATCCCAAGCGCCGACCACCTCCCCATACATACTACAATCGACATTCAACCAGCACAAAACCACATTACACCAGGATGCAATTTCAGAAATATTGACTGGGATGAATTTGCAAAAGGACTGGTAACTAATCTTGATGCAAAACTGATAGACCCAGCCATAGCTCCAACCTCCCCGCCGGACCTTGACCGATATATAGCCCATCTGACAACAGCCATCCAGGCCACAATCCAAGACAAGGTCCCACAGTCAAAAATAACCCCCTATATGAAGTGTTGGTGGATGCTGGAGCTCACTATGCTACGTCACAAATTTGCCCAAGCCAGCCGTGCCGAGTTTACAGCAAGGGATACAATACATGGCCCTATTATGAGAACCCAGCGCAACAAAGCTCAAAATGTATATATCAAAGCTATGTGGACCGCAAAGGAACGACACTGGAAAGGATGGTTAGAAAATGCCACAGAACATGACGTCTGGTCAGCAGGCAAGCTCATAAAAAACCTGCTATCAGACACTGGCCACCATCGAGTCCCTATGCTCTTAAAGAAGGACACCAAAGGCAATACCCTATCTGAATATCGAACAGATGAAGACAAAGCGACGATTTTCAAGAACCTATTCTTCTCACCAAAGCCTGCTGACCTCCAACCCACTGATAACGACTCTGATCCCCCACCTACCCCACTTCGCTTCAGTCTACCGGCCCCACATCAAATACAGCAATGAATCAATAAAACCAGTCCTCACAAGACACCTGGATCGGACTGCTAGCATCCCAAATATAGTCCTCAAGAAAATGTCATACATTCTCATCCTGCTCCTGCACACTTGTCTCACCGCTATTATACATCTTAACTACTTTCCAAAGGCATGGAGAGTGTGGAACACTGTAGTCATTCGGAAGCAAGGACGCCCAGACTATACCACTGCAAAGGCCTACTGCCCCATCACCCTTTACAATACTATGGGCAAGGTCCTATCTGGAGTCATGACAGACATCACAGTCTACCTCACCCTCTGACACTCTCTCCTACCTCCACACTATGCTGAGTTTTGATGATTTTGTCTCTGAGCCCATAAACATCAATAACGGCATTGGGCAAGGTGAAACTAGCTCTATGATACTGTACCTTATCTATAGCTATGGTCTGGTGTCAATTCCGAAGGGACAAAATGAGGGTAGTGGCACATACATGGACGACAACTTCTTTGTTACAATGGCAGACACGTTCGAGGAATGCGACAAATTACTCAACAACATGCTTGACAAACAAGTATCCTAGTCAGCCTCACATAACTCCAAAGCCGAGATATCTAAGTTTCAATGTCTACGACTTACACGATGCAAGAACATTACAAGACAGGACTTCATCCATCGACACTCAGGCCATATAATTCAATGTGTCCCAGAAGCCAGACTATTAGGGGTGCAAATTGACCAGGAGCTGAGATGGAATCAACATGTGGAGCATGCAATAGACAACGGTCAGAAATTACTTCTAGCAATTAACAGGCTGACCCGTCCTTCCTTTGGCCTTCCTGAACACCATGTTCAACGGCTTTTTATATCCATGGTTCTGCCTTAGGTTGAATATGCCCTACCAGTGTGGTATACTCCTATTTTAGCCAATGCGAGGACTGGCCAGAATACCAGATCTATAGGGCACACAAAGAAGCTAGACAAGATTCAGAGACTGGGATGCAAACTAATGACGGGCGCCTTCAGATGTACTGCGACGGACGTTCTTGAGCTTCATGCCAATATACTGCCCATCCAAATACGATTGGACGACACATGTCACAGGGAAATGCTCCACCTTGCCACACTCCCAGAGACACACCCGCTACATGGCCCAATCTACAAAAGCACAAAGCACCGCCCACACCGACACCCCTCTACCATACACAATTTGCTCCACCATTACAATATTTTCCCTAACACCATTGAAACCATCAATCCTGCATGTCACCACCCTGGCTGGCAACCTGAATTTATGTCACAATCGCAGAAAACAAGGATGATGCAAAAGCCACTATCCGTATTAGGATGGACGACCTTCAAATATTTTCAGATGGCTCTGGATACAAGGACAACATAGGGGCTGCCGCCGTCATCCCTGAATCCAATAAACACCTGAAGCATCGCCTGGGAAAGAAAACAAGACACACAGTCTTTGAAGGTGAACTGGTTGGTATACTGCTAGCATTGGAGCTTGTTGGTCAACACAATGAGGCAAAAACAGTACTAATTGCCCTAGACAACCAATCTGCGATCACAGCCCTCTGTGAAAACCGGGCACAGCCAGCACAGTACCTCTTGGATGAAATCCACAAGACCATTCACCTCTTGAAGAAAAGATGGCGTACCCTCCATATACACCTAGAATGGATCCCTGGTCACGAAGGCATACCAGGCAACGAGAGGGCTGACACTTTAGCAAAGGAGACAGCTGAAGGAGCCTACTCATTACTGGCCATGCTTCCAAGACTCCTGCGACACAAGCTGCCTGCCAGTATATCTGCTATCAAGGCTCATTGGAAAACCACAATACTCCCCAGATGGCGATCAATCTGGTCAAAATCACCCAGATTCGAAAAAATTTCAAGGATTGATGCCGAATTACCACACTGGCACCTATACAAGACACTGAGTCAGCTCCCCGGCCATGCTACCAGCATCATTGTCCAGCTCAGAACAGGACACATTGCGCTCAATGCATTTCTCAAGAAAATCAAGGCAACAGATAGCGCACTCTGCAGCACCTGCCACCGGCCTGAAACAGTGTCCCATTACCTGATCCACTGTGTCAAATACAAAAGCCAACGACACACTCTGTTAACAAAAGCAGGCAAAGCATCACAGTCTATCCCTAGACTACTTAGCGACCCGAAAATAATACCACACACCCTACAGTTTATACAGGCCAGCAGGCGTTTTAAGGAATACTTGGATTTAGCACCACAGCAGTAACTGCAAACAACCTGATGGCAGGGAAAGTCTAAAAGACTGTTAACTGACACACAGAGCAACAAGTACCTTTGGGGCTTGTCAATATGGATGCTAAAGACATGTATATAACAAAGTAACTACTAACCTTTGGGGCTTGTCAATATGGATGCTAAAGACATGTATATAACAAAGTAACTACTAACCTTTGGGGCTTGTCAATATGGATGCTAAAGACAAGACCCAAAGGTGTGCAATGGTGCATCGTTATGGGCGCTTATTTTAAGCGCCAGAGAATGCAAATGCAAAAAGTGAAAAGCACAAAAGAGAAACACAAGTGCAGGGGAATAAAATCATGACCCAACACAACCCCCCTCTGGCTCTTGCATCCAGCCAGACCTCACTCCCCAACTATGGGTATGCAGTACCCCATGCGCCTCCCTGGCCATCACTCCAGTCGAACTGCAAAGCTACACCAACCGCTATTTCCAACTGCAACACCTGCCCTACACGTTTCACAACCTTCCTCGACGATATGCCCAATCCTTAGCTACCCATCCCCTATTTTCACTTTCACTTCCTTGTGTTGCAGATGTTGGTGATGCGGGGAGTTTTGACCACCGCTGGGTAACCAGCGGTGGGATCCCTATGCAGCAAGAGACAAAAGTCCATGGATGCAACCATCCAAAAGGGCGTTAGGTTTAGAACCGTGTCACCAGCCCTGAGCATCTGCACACACACAACCTTTACTTATTAGGGCAGGCATGTATCTACACAGTAGTTTACAGTGCATCATAAGTGCTTAGTGCTTTGAGCACTCTAATTGATAGTCTCTCTCTCTCTCTCTCTCATACTTCAACAGTATCCAAGACAGAGCTTCTAGCCAGACTCTTATTAAACACAAATTCAGAAAGTGGCAGAGAGCAGGCATTCCCAGGCCTACCAATGGTGTTGGCTATGTGCATGATAATCAGATTCCAATGTTCTTGATATTGGATGAGCAGATGAATACTGCTGGTTACTGCCAAGAAATGTGATAACTCTGAGTTCAGAATTTTGACCATGCTTGTGGGTGTTGGAATGAGCAAAATACATTATTTCTGGAATTTCTCAAAAACTTATAACATGGTTGAGATCTGGGCCAACAAAACAGTTAAAACAACAATTGCAGCCATAAACCTAGAGAACCATAACACTACTAGCTTGTCTCTGGTCTCTGTATGGACCCAAACTTTCTCTTCTCATTTGTGCATGTCCCGTAAATTGGGTTTCTTTTCGAGTGCAGCTTCATAAGGTATTTTATCTTCGACAGCCCTGGTGAGTGTTCTGTTCATCAACCAGACTACATGACAAGCAGCTTCCTCCCACAGAAATCTTGGAAGACCACTCACATGCAAGAGTGCTCATATGCGCTCTACAATTGTTCGGTTGTGTTGCTCAGCTACACCATTGTGCTGAGGGGTGTCATGTACAGTAGGTTTTTGCGCTGTCCCCTTCAACTTGAGATAAAGCTCAAAATTCTTCTCTAGGTATTCTCCACCTCGGTCTGAATGTAAGGTCTTAATACTCATATTAAGCTGTTGTAGACGGCAAGGGCCTCATCTTTGGTGCGCAGAAGGTATAGGTGAGTTAAGTGTGTCATATCATCTATGAATGTGATATAATAACACTTTCCAGCTTTTGTTGCAACTGGGGCTGGTCCCCACAGGTCACTATGTATTTTGTTGCCAAAATTGGAGGCATATTTGCCTTCTCAGATCTTGGGGACAGACTTGCGAGTCACTTTTGTATATACGCAGGATTCACAAAAGAAGGGGTCCACCAAAGGTAACCCATCTAACTTGATCCCCATTGCAAAACCTCTGGTGACGAGTCTTTTGGCCACTTCAGGTGAAATGTGACCTAGGCAATGGTAGAGTTGTTCCAAAGTGAGTGTCTCTGCTGCAGAATTTGCTATATTACACTCATGAGTGACTCGGTATAAGCCACGTCTGGATTTGTAAATTGAGCTAACTTGCTCTCCACTTTGCCTATGTATAACACACTTGCCATCTGCAAATATTATGGCAAAACTGGCATTGTCGAATTGTCTAACCAATACAAGCATGTAACCCACATCAGGTGAGTACAGAACTTCTGAGAGCTTCAGTTTGGAGACATTGACACCATTTGGTACGTCAATAACCATTTCTCTAGTTCCTACTGCATTAAAACTCTGTCTATTTGCAGCCTGGAATGACTTAGGAGGAATTTCGATGAAGTTTTGAACTTCATTGCAATAGGGTGTAATGTGCCTTGTACACCCTGAGTCATAAACTTCGACACAAGGTGAGTTTGCATTTGATTTGTCAATTTTAACACAAACAAGCATGTGCATCTTCCAGATCGATGCCAGTGAGGTTCAAGTCATAACTGATAAGTGAAAATGTGTCGCTTTCATCAGTTGCAGGTGACTTTTCCATTTCATTTTCACTGTCAGGGTCATCAGCAATCTCAGAGAACCAGTCTTCCTTGCTGTCCTTGATAACTTCGATATCAGAGTCAGAGTCTGAAACTGACACAAGTTCTGGGAGCTCTGAGTCGGACTCAAAGAGCTTGTTGGCCAAAAAGGCACTTTCAATTTCAAGATCAGATTCCACAGCAGCATTAGGAGTGCCGCTCTTTGTCTGTGAGTCATTTTTCTTGTCTCCAGTAATGCATGCAGGTTTAGGACACTTGTTCCTATAGTGCCCTTTGTTGCCACAGTTCTAGCAAGCTCCTTTTGGTTTGTGCTCTGACCTCTTTCCTCTTGAGTTGACTGACACAAACATTGCTTCATCTTTATCATTGCCCTTATCATTTGTATGCCCAGAACAACAGGATCTCTGCACTGCGTAGCATTCATATTCTTCAGAGATTAAGGAAATGAGTTCATCCGGGTCAATTGTCTTCATAGTGCTATACAGCCTGGCACCAGCCAGCAGGTTCGATGCAAAGGCAGAGAGGTGAGGTTGAAGGGACTTAATGATGGTTGACCGGTAATCTTTTACTTCGATGTCTATACCAAAAGTGGCTAACTCTTCTCTTTTGACATGAAGTCCATCAAGGAATTTGTGGACATTCCCTTTATCTGGGCACCTAGAGTCTATGAACTGGATATGCAGGTCTGCTTGAGAAAAGGCACCTTTCGACGAGTATTCTTTCACGATAAGATCCCATTGGTCTTTCAAAGACAGTTTGCTATGGATGCATATGAGGGTGGAGTTAGGGATTTGGTGAGTGAGAAGTACTTTAGCAGTATGGTCCTCTTTGACTCATCTAGCAAGGGCATCTTCTTCACCAGCAGCTGGTGGTTTGCTGACCACTGGTTGGGTAATTGTGCCATCAAAATACCCCCACAACCCTTTTGCTGCGATGGCATCCTGGAAGTGCATCGAGAATGCTGTCCAATTGAGGCCACTCATCATGAGTTTGGGAACAGAAGAGGGGAGAAGGTTGGTGGTAGTCATGTTGAGGATAATGAGTGACACCCCGTTCTGTTTCATTCCTTTTAGGATGTCTTAGTCATGACACGTATGCGAGCATCTCAGCTTCTTGACCAGAGCTGAGATGTGAGTAATCCTTAGATGCATTTTATCATAATCTGACAAGCTGTACCTAGTTGCTCTTGATATAGGTACATTATATATATCAGCTTCTTGACCAGAGCTGAGATTCGCTCTTGATATAGTTGCAACATTAATTTAACAGGTTATGGTCCCCCGCCAACTTTGATATCAATTCAATAATGTCAAACCTTACAATGTTATCCTCATCTGACTCTGCATCCCTATTGGTACCAAAGCTCTGCGACGATGGAAGCAACTGGACTGATTACGAGCCTCGCATTTGGGTGCAAAAGGTCTTTGGATACATGTTGAAGGAAAGGCCACTGCGCCAAAACTGTATGCAGTAGTCAACGGCATTCATGTATTATCAGATGCAAAGACACCTGCTTCGGACAATCAAATAGAAGCCCACGAGATGCGTATCATTGAATCTGACAAACACAAAAGCTTGGCTCAACATGTGATTCTGTCTACGACCTCCTTATGCATTGGATCTGTAATCAAGAACCTAACAACTGCGAAGGAGATGTGGGAGAAGGTTAAAAATGATGCTACTACCAAGAGCACGTTATACCTCATTGATGCCAAAGATCAGCTCACTAATATACGACTCGCTGAGTCAAATGACCCGTGAAATCATCTCAATGATTTGAAGCAACACTTCGAACTTATAATGAAATGCCATGATAACATCATCCTAATGGGATCCACATTCACTGATACACGTCTTTCTCAGATCATCATGTCGTCTTTACCCCCTTCTTATCAGTTATCTATTCAAACCATTACTGCTGCAGAACGACTAGGCATGACTCAAGGTACAGCTACAAAAGCACAAATGTCACCAACCGACCTCATATCTTTCTTCACTGAAGAAGCCCAGCACCGTGCCATTGATCACGAGTGCTCAAAAGCAGCTAAATCAGCACTTATGGCTCATAACAAACAAGAAAAGAAATCAGCGTCGAAAACGAAGTCAGTTCCCAAGTCAAATCTTGACCACCATTGTGATAATTGCAACTGGCAAGGTCACCTTAAAGCCAACTGCTGGTCCAAAGGTGGTGGTAAAGAAGGACAAGGTCCTAGGCAAAAAAAAGTCGAAAAAGGTGGACAAAAACCCAAGATGTGGCAGCCGCTGTTAATACAAAGCAAACCAATGACGACTTATTCGCTTTTACCTGCACATCTGATCTATCAGCTATTGCAGACACCTTACAACTACCGCGAACGAGACTTGGAGTATGTATTGACAGTGGTGCAAGCAGCCACTACTGCCTTGACCAGACAAAGTTCTTAAACTACCGGCCTATCACCAGTAGAAACATCGTTGCTGCCAATGGCCATACACTTAAAGCTTTAGGAATAGGCGATGTGCGCATAGAGTTCCTAATGGAACAAAGAAAACACAAGTGCTTCTCAAGGACGTTGTTCATGCACCTGAGATGGCCTTTACACTGATTTCTATCGCTAAGTTAGATCAAGCTCAATGCACAGTAACTTTCCAAAATGGAATGTGCACGATAAAAAACCCATCTAGAAACATCATGGCAACGATCCCCAAATCTGATGGACTCTACAGATTGGCCCCTACTGACTCACCAAAACTAGTCGACTATGCAAATATTGCGTCAGTCAAAATGTCCTTAACAGAGGCACACCGAAAGCTTGGCCATATGTCTCATGCAG
The DNA here is from genome assembly GCA_003314275.1 of Chroogomphus rutilus. NCBI lineage: Eukaryota > Fungi > Basidiomycota > Agaricomycetes > Boletales > Gomphidiaceae > Chroogomphus > Chroogomphus rutilus. The sequence continues at coordinate 11,972 of QLPI01009150.1, forward strand.
CAGTCAAGCATGCCATCTTGTCTGGCCAAATAACCGGCATTGAACTTGATCCCAAGTGTAAAGTCAAATGTTGTGAGGCTTGCGCTAAGGCCAAAGCAACGCGATTGCCATTCCAAAGCAGTCACTCACTCGCACTACCAAATATGGTGAACGCATACACTGGGACCTCTGGGGGCCAGCGTCGGTCCAAAGTCTCAGCAGAAACTCCTATGTTGCATGCATCGATGATGCAACTCGAGAAACCAGGATTTATTTCCAGAAAAAGAAAAGTGAAATGTCTCATTCATACTCACTAGATGAAGCCTATATTGAAACCCAGACCGGTAACCGCATCAAAGTATGCAGGAGTGATTGAGGTGGTGAATTCCTGTCAAAAGAACTCACTAACCACCAGGACCATCGAGGTACTATACGTGAGCTTACGGTTCATGACTCTCCACCTCAGAACGGCACTGCTGAATGAGGAATGCAAATGCGTACTAAACAAGCATGCATGCTACTACTTGCATCAGGTTTGCCAAGATTCTTATGGGAGGAAGCTATGAAGCATTCAGCATGGTTACAAAACCATATACCATCACACTCACTAGACGGAAAAACCCCATATGAGGCTAAATATGCAAAAAAACCCCATTTAGCTGGTATTCAAGAGTTCAGTGTGGCTGCGTATGTCAAACAACTCAATGCTGGGAAGTTAGACGCATGCGCTCTTTGTTGGATATGATCAAGAATCCAAAGGCTACAGAATTTACTGGCCTACCAAATGCTCAATTTCAGTTGAACATAATGTTGTTTTCAATGAAAATGACGTCTCTTACAGTGAATCAACTGGACTTGTTCCAGGTAATGCTCTAAATGAGGGGGATACTAATAAATTCATTCAGCACATACAAACTCGTCACCATTCACAATCCAGTGACCCACCTTCTGAACCCCCAATTCCTTCATCTGATCACCGTGACCTACACCTTGAACCACTATCTGATAAACCAGAACCAGATGCGGCCAATGATGATGCCAATCAAATAGAACCTGGTGTTGCACGCCATCCTAGGAAACCTAAGGGAGCTTACCAGCTCATGAATGAAGGACTGACAGCTGCAATAGCAGATGCTGATGAGCAATTGACTAACCCAGTTGAAGACTCTTACATTGAATATGCCCTAATGGCATCTGACTCTTCAATGCCTCGTTCCTTCGACAATGCTCTCTGCAGCCCCGACCGCAACCACTGGCAAAAAGCGCTCGAGTATGAAATAGATCAGCTGGAAAAACTTGGCACTTGGATTATCGAAGACTTACCAAAAGGGCAGACCCTGATCCCTTGTACCGAGGTCTTGAAAGAAAAACGCGGTCCAACAGGCAAAATAGAAGCTTTCCGAGTCCATATCATTGCAGGTGGACACAAGCAGGTCGAAGGAGTCAATTACACTGAAACATTTCCGGCAGCCACCAAACTCCTGTCTGTCAGAGTCGTACTCACAAATGCTGCCTTGCTTGATTAGGAGATTCATCAAGTCAATGTAAAGAGTGCCTACCTCAATGCCCCGCTTAAGGAAACAGTTTACATGACTATTCCTCGAGGAGCAGCGAACCTGGGCAGGAAGGGAAGGTGTGTAGACTTCTAAAGGGATTATACGGTCTTAAGCAGGCTGGAAGGGGTTGGCACCAAGAGTTAACCAGGGTCTTCACTCAAGAACTGGGATTTTGACACTCAGAGCTGGATCATTCTATATTCAAACTCAACACCAAAACAGAACAAATGATTGTCGCCGTAGTTACGGACGACATGCTTCTTACTTCCAACTCGCTCGTGCAGATTTCCAAGTTGAAAAAGGACCTAGCACATTATTGGGGAATTTCAGATATGGGAGAAGCCCATTGGTATTTGGGGTTTGAGATCAAGCACAATCACAAGGCATGCAATTTCCATTAACCAAAGCACATACTTACAGTCGATGGCGAGAAAATTTCACCTAGCTGATGCAAAGCCGGTCTTGACCCTAATGGAGCCAGGCATTGTCCTGAGTAAAGAACAGGCATCTCAGTCTGTACGACATACCATATGCATGCGGAATGTACCATATGCAGAGGCCACCGGTAGCCTGCCATGATCTCATGCCCGGACATTGCATTTTCTGTAAGAATGCTTGTGCAATTCATCCAGAACCCAGCACTTATTCACTAGGAAATACTCAAACACGTGATAGTGTACCTAAACACTACTAGAGACACCTGGCTTACCTTTGGAGGAGCCAACCACGAGAATGTCAAGGCCTACTGCGATGCTGACTGGGCTAGTCAAGCGCACCGACACTCGATTTCTGGTTTTTCTTTCCATATGGGGGCAGGAGCTATATCCTGGAGTTGCAAGAAACAAAATCTCATTGCGCTCTCTAGCACAGAAGCCAAATACATCGCCCTTATGCATGTGGCAAAAGAGGCGGTATGGCTACGCAACTTCCTAGGCAAGATATGCGGATTAGAACAGTCACCGGTCATTATCAAATGCGACAACCAGGGTGCAATCACTATTTTGAAAGACAACAAGTTTCACGTGCGGATGAAACATATTGAGATAAGGTATCATTATATTCGGGAGTGTGTAGCTAATGGGAAGGTTGTTGTGAAGTATGTCCCTACTGCAGAAAACATAGCTGACATGTTTACCAAACCACTCGCGAGACCAAGGTTCAATGAGCTTGCCTCCAAATTGGGGCTTGGATCTGGCTGAACGGTCTCACTATCTAATGTACCCAGCATTGCTTGAGGGGGAGTGTTGAGGATAACGAGTGACACCCCATTCCATTTTATTCCTTTTAGGATGTCTTAGTCATGACACGTATGCGAGTGTCTCAGCTTCTTGACCAGAGCTGAGATGTGAGTAATCCTTAGATGCATTTTATCATAATCTGACAAGCTGTACCTAGTTGCTCTTGATATAGGTACATTATATATATCAGCTTCTTGACCAGAGCTGAGATTCGCTCTTGATATAGTTGTGACATTAATTTAACAAGTCAGAGCCATAGTGGTCATGGTTAAAAAAGGAGCAAAGGGTAGAAAGGGTCTGGATGTGGGATATGGGGGCCCAATAACCTGAAAGATTAGATGTGACTATACAATTCTCAGTATTTGCTCAGTGCAAAGTACTGTATTATTTACCTATACAATTCTACAAGTGTATAAATAAGTAACAAGTTGAAAGTAAAATATAACAATGCTTCTTACCTTAGTATTTGCTCAGTGCAAAGTACTGAGGGAAAGGAAAAAAATAACTATCTCTTTTATAATCTTTAGAGAACAAAAGAGAAATGAAAACAATAAGAAAATGTTTCACTGCGCAATATATTTAGGGATAACAATGGATTCTCTGTGTCTCAATGGAGTGACGCAGGGTGACACAGTTTGTTTTGTCCTGCCCAGCCATTGCCACTCCTACATATTCCAGTTTGTGTATGTCACACTTCATTCACATGTGTCACACTTTGTTCACACATGTCACATTTCCATTCATGTATGTCCCACCACTTAATATGGTTAGTATATGGCTCACCTTGCTCTGCTGGCCTTGTTCATGGCTGCACCATACATCCCTGCCCTCAGTCATATATGGTTATCAAATTGGGTGGGATTATTTGAAAACAAACCATTGTACCATTAGGTGGGAGTATTGGTAATGGTAATGGTACTATGGTAATTACAGTACTATAGCTGAGTTTTAATTGATAAGCACCTGTGTGGATGCTTGCTATGCTCCACCATCTGTATGAGTCTGTGTATGAGTCTGGTACAGTCCTGCTGTGCCATCTGTATGAGTCTGTGTTTGAGCTTTTCAACACATCCTTTACTCTACTGCACTTAACAATTTGAGCCCTGTGTATCTTCTTTCCTAATTTGGAAGTAACTGAAGTGCTCACTGGTAGGGAATGGCATGGGTCACCCATGGGTCAAATGTGGGTGACCCACACCCAACCCATGGGAAACCCAACCCATGGGAAACCCAAACCCATCAACCCATGGGTTTTTTACTATGGGTCAATGGGTGTCAGGTGCACATTGCACCTGCACATATATGGCATGTGCGTATCATACATATGTGTGATAAGATTATGAGCAACTTAGGCGGTAGGTTGGAGAATTTATAGAGCAATCTATGGAATATCACTCCTCAGTGTTGTCAACCACTGAGTATTTATTTAGAAAATACCTATGGAATATCACTATAAAGTAAATAAACGAAAATCAATCATAAGGTCGTATTTATTCATACAAATGGCTCACCTCCTCAGTGTTATCAACCACTGAGGAGGAAGGCATACATGGGTGTTATTTCATCCGTATATATCCTTGAGCCGGCCCCTATACATCCTCTTTGGTATGGAGCCAACCTCCCGGTCCCTTCCCAGGGAGCCGGCCATGTGCGTCGTGTGGTGTGTATATAAGCACGCATGAGTATAGTACAAAATACACAATAACTCTCTCAATATCGAGAGTAAAAATACAAAATTATAATCAAAAGTTTTAGAATAGAATTGCGCACAGAATGATATTGAAATCAATATAACAATACAATATATTGAGATTGGTCTCTCAGGGGTGAGATGCATGTTTGCACCCTACAATGTGTGCACATATGGTGCATACAGTGCATATGGCACATATGGCATGTGCATGTCATCCCTGTGCATGTTCAGCACATGCATGTCGTCCCTGTGCACGTTTGGCACATGCGTGTCATCCATGTGTATTGTTTTGGAACCATAAATGAGGTAACCCAAGAACCATGACAAAAATTTGGTGTGAAGAATGTTAAGAATGACTGCTGTATGTCTCACAGTTCCATCATCTCCCCAACCACCCAGTCCTTTCTACTTCACATTGTCAAACCATGCTTAGACTTGCCCCTGGACCGGTGCTGGGGCCGTACTTGTCTCTTACTCTATTATATGTGTCATAAGTTTTTCCATTTTTTCCGCTTCTTTATTCTTCCCCTATCCATTGTTAAGCACCACTTAGTCTTGACTATAAGTAGTGTCATCCATTTCTTCATCACTTCAGTCTTTCCCTTCAGAAAACTGAAGTGAGTACCATTTCTCACACCTTGTGATGCATATTGACTTAATTTCATTACTTAGTCTTTGTTTCTAGGTAGATGCTCTAATATCATAGAGTCTTTCCCTTCAGAAGACTGAATCTTTGTTTCTAGAATTCTTAATAAAGAAAGCCTAATCAAGTTCTCTGACAAGACAATGGCAAGTGGATGCCTGTCTGGGTTGATATCCAAAAAGAATTGTTTAGAGGGGGCCTTGGCAGGTACCTTTTCAATTATATGTAGGAATAATAGTTTGTACACATGAACTATTATTCTACCCTTGCCTAGGATTATTTCCATGGATGTTCTATAAATCTGATTTAGTTCTTTTACTATGTTTTTGCATACCTTTTATGTTTTAACTGAGAAACCTTGTATTAAGCACTGACCTTTGGATCAATGTACTCAAAGGAGGGAGGCACGGACCTTTGGATCAATGTACCTATGAGAAAGTGGCACTGGCCTTCGGACCAACATACCAGAATGGGTGGCACATCAGTGATCTTTGGATCAACGTACCTAAGGGTGCTTGATGCACTAGATAATCCGATGGATTGTGGGTGATAGTAAGATTGATTGTTAAGTTACTTTTATGCTACAGAACTAGTCTCTATATATATTAATTCTAAGCTGATTATGTAACTCCCTAATAAGGCAAGACCTTCTAGAAATTAGTGGGGTGTTACAGAAAGGGATGGAAGGTCCTGGAATCCCCTGGAAGTCACAGTGTCACCCTTGTAGTCACTAATAATAAAAAGAAAAGAAATATTCCCACAGCTTGTAGTTTTGTGACTGGTCAAGTCACAAAATATTATTAGTAATTGAGCCATGCTTCTGGGCTGACCTTTATGTAATATCTATTATATGAGCCCAGGAATTTGTTGTACAAGTTGGTCTGAGAACTTGACCCAGGAATTTAGTGCCATTTTCTGTGTATGAAGTAATTGACACCCAATTATGGTTCCTTGTGGGTCCAAATAGAAATAGGTGAAAAATACATTTTTTTTGAAGTTTTTCCTTGGACTTGAGGATCTTGTTATTTAAGAGTTAATTACTATGAGTAATTCACTCTTAAATGGCCAGCCAAAAGTTATTATATTTTTTGGTAGTCATTTCAAGACTGGTTTGTTGGATAATTTTCTGAGTGAGAGAGGTTTGGAATCCAATATACTGATCCTGGTGCAGTGGCCCTTCATGTCTAGTGGAGAATTCCCATTCCCCAACATGCGTGTGTGGGATGTGCATGTCATACATGCGTGTGGTACGGTGCATATGGCATGTGCAGCACATGCAGCACATGCGTGTCATATGCATGTGCATATGGTGCATATGGTGCGTGCGGTGCATGCATGTCCAGCACGTTAATGTCATCCGTGTGTGCGTGCGGTGCATGCATGTCATATGCACATGCATGACACCATGGGTTGGGCTGGGTTGTGGGTGCTCTCAGCTTGACCCGCACCTGCACCCAATGACACCCGACCAAGTGACCTATGTGGGTTGGCCCAACCCATGCCATTCCCTACTCACTGGAATTAGATCCCCAGTACTTGGCTTCCCATAATGTGAAGAAATGCCTTTAGTGGAGTGGTATACTATCTATAGTCAATAGATAGATAGTATATTACTTTAAAAATGTTGAGACAAGTCTATCAACTAGGTATCAAAACTATAGAATCTATCCATCATTCCCATTCATCCTTTCCATATCCCATCATCTTGCCAATGAATATTCCATTTTAGGATGAAGCAAAGTGCCCAAGTCCTTGAGTGTGCTTTATCAAGACCAGGGAAGGTCTGGCCAACTTTCCTCCATATCGAATATCCTTTTTGATCCCAATGTTCTCATATATGTACTTTATTATTTCCATCCATTTCTGCACCTTGTATCCATTGTGTACTATATGTGTCAA
>QLPI01009152.1:6261-17210 GCA_003314275.1 Chroogomphus rutilus
CTACGAAAGAACCCCACTCTGAACCAAGTCCGAACCTACATTGCCACCTCCGAGTCCAACTAGCAATGTTGACCTCGGACCTCGGACATCTTCCGTTTTCGTCGAACAATAGTCTTATTGTAACACCAGATGTGCATTTCTCTTGTACTCCGTTTTTGTTCATCTTGTTGTTCTCTTGACTATTCCTAATTAGTTACAATAAGGATCGCATGTATAAATACCTCCAGACTTCTGTACTATACCTTAGTTCGAATATCAACTTGTATTCCCACTCACTTGTTCTCGAACTCCGAACCTCCGAACCTCCGAACCATCGACCATCGAAATAAGGGACTGACGATCAAGGAGGGCGCAACATACAAGTTGAAGCCAAGTCCCTACGACTCCAAACATACGACTTTGGACCGACTTACGTCAGCTCGGACTTGACGCGAACTCGGACCATAACATGGATCTCCATGCCTCCTTCCTCCTTCTTGGCTTCCTTGTACCATCCAGGTAAAAGTCCAGCATCATACTTTTACTTACAGAAGGAATGGTGATAGCTGGACAGCTCAGTGAGAAAGAGAGTGGACTGCTTTGGGCGACACTATAAATTGCTGCGTAACCCGCAGTAAGGTGCACCATCCACTGAAGGCCAAGGTGACACCATAAACCCCTTTCCAACCTCAACTTCCTTAATACTCCTCTTCTATTCATTGTCCTAGCATTTCTACATGCCAAGAATCCCCTACTATGCTACTCTACAACCTGTACCACTCACCTCACAACCACCTTCTTAATTCCGACTACCTTTGTGCTTCATCCCAACCGATTCCTCACCCCACAGTGCAACCCTACCATACCAATATCACCCCTTGGCCTGCTAGACAGGCAACCTGATGGGCAAACACCACTGATGTGGCCCATGATGATGTCATGTCACACACTCACTGTTGACAGCGACTGCCTTCAGAGGCAATAGATGGGCCTCTATCCTTTATCATAAGGTGTGCTAGACACATTTTCTCTATCCCAGTATCCCAAGGACATGCCCCACCCAATGATGGTGCAGAGGCTGTCACATCCGAGGCCTCTGCCATGTATCCTCTGGTACATGTGATGCATACCCAGCGATGCCCACACCTGGGATCATCCAGCATGTCCCAAGGTAGTCTCCCCGAAGTCAATCCCAACTGCCATATTGGTTGAGTAATGCCACCCGCACACTGTCTGCACCTCCCCTTGTGGAGATCCAATGGATTGTGCCAGAAACTGCATGGGCTATCCATAGGCCCTCTCCCTTCTTGGCACAATGCCCTTGCACCACAACCATGCATTCCAAATGCCGAGCTCAACGAACGAGCCATATACCATGCTGGCTGTACCATTGACCCTCACTGTCATGCTGACACAGGTGAATGGCATGTCGACTGCACCTGCAACTGAACCCGGTACCACCACTTGTGACACCTTTCTACTGACACTGACCTACTTGGTGGTATCCTTCCCACCTGACCACACAACCATCGTCACTCCCACGCTGAGCTTATGCCATATGATCGCTGCAACCACTCGTGCCGATGAGCTCTGTGTTTGTGTCAAGTACACGTACCGAGGTCCCGATTGTTCGCCAGTGCCAACCAAGCAACCATCCTACGTCCACGTACAAGTGTCCATGCCGCATGCATAACACTTGGGGCGCCGGTCTTGGCTCGGTACATCTGCCATCCGCACTCCTCGGTCCATTTCACCTTGGGACTTCCTGTCCTTGTATTATCCTTGGACACGACCCCATTGTTTTATACTCGGCCACTCTCTATTGTCCCATCCTGAGTCACGATTCTATTATCCTGTCTTTTATTGTTCTATCCCCGCTTTGCATTCCTTGTTCTAATTTTATTCGTTGTGGACAATAACCACATGCTCTGCATACCTTGTTGTCCCACATTCCTTATTCCACATGTTGCTTCTTAACCTATATAAGTAGGACATGCATGTACATATTTCCTCATTCTGGGTATCGACTAGGCTTAGGCCCTTCTACCTTCTTCTCTTCTGTTAAGTCCTCGACTCGGGCTGGCATCCTCAGCATCCCTCTGAGTATCTGTTGCAAATACAGTGGCATGCACGGCAAGTAGGGCGCAACGCACAAGTACATTGAAGCCAACGCTACTACTCTTGGCCTGCAGGACTTGGCCATAGTCTGCCCGACCTTTCACCAACGCCCCTCGGCAGTACCGAAGTCCATCAGTACCCAACACTTGACAGTTTGACCTATGCCCTGGTGTGACCATCTGCAACATCTCATGCCCACGCCTGTACGCCTGCCTGCATCCTGTTCCTGTCACATTCACATTGCTGCCAGTCCTGGGAATACCTCGAGGAGTTGCATAAGCCACAGCCTTGTCCCCAACAATGTGAATAAGATGAGGATAAGCCATCTACATACTGCAACAGGCTTGCCATGACATCATCCACCATATGGCCGAGCCGATAACACCGCCCATTGCAATTGTTGCTACCCCACACGTTGTTTCCCACACCCTCTGCCTACCGCTGGATGCATGCAATGCAGACTGCATGGTCTGCCTCTCATTCAGACGTGTGCCATTGATGAGCTGCATGTGTGCGCCCTCTTGCTCATTGCTGGTGCTCAGCACAGTCACCACCATGCATGCCCTCACTTTGCATATCCCCATGCACGTCCAGTGCAGGGAGGACCCTCATGAGACCTTTGCTACTGGTTGCTGGCCCCTCCTGGATGTGGCACTACCGCCACTTGATTCTTGCAGGCTCATGATTATCTCCCACCACCACATTCATCGATGGTTCCCTTGCATGACTGCCCGATGCCACTGCATGCTCCCGCACCACTTCTTGCAAGGGTCCCGCACAGCCATGTGTTGGCCACAACCACAGCTGTTCTCTGTGCCACCACTTGCAACACCTTTCCCAAAACACTCTTGCACCGATGCCTGTACACTCACCTGCTGTTGATCCATCACCTTCACACTGCCACTGATGCTAGGGATGCACCGAGGATTCATGTAAGCTGTGCTCATTGCACAGCTCGGACCATGCTCGTTGCACCTGCAGCAGCTGCCCATCACATACCGCTCGCTCTGCCTGCAGAGCCTAACTCCCCTGAACAGGTCCATGTAACTCAGGGAGAACTTGCTAGGCAATCCCTTCCTGAATGCCCTCGCCTCTGCCCCTGTCAGCGGCTCAACTGGCCACAAAACGGATGCCATCATCTCCAGCCTTGTTTCTGCATTGGCATGGCCACGCAGATCGATCCCTGACCACCCTGTGCTCTGAGTGATCTCACCCATGCGCATTCACACCATACTCTGTAATGCCATGGGGCCCTTCCACCTGGTCTTTCAATTGGCTGCCATCCCGTATCTCGGCTGCATGCTGCTTCGACATGGTGATGCATGCCCCATGTAATGTACTCGTCATCGTTACTAGCCGCAGGTACACTTGAATGGGCTATGACAGCTGTCCATGTACTACCAAAACCAGGACCATCTGGAAGATGAACCAGTGGAGGATGAGGGAAGCCATGCTTGGTCCCTTATTTGAGTTAGGGTACAACCGAGCGAGTAGACATGTTGGGACTGACATGGGTGTCTACATCAGTGTACATAGATATGGGGCAGGGCTTGAGGTGCAGAGTATAGAAAGAGGAGACTGTTTGCAACCAGGGTGGCAGGCTAGATGGTGGGTGTTTGCTAGATGCATGAAGGGGGTTGCAGCACTGCCAAAGAAGACTGGGGGATATGATCGGGCGTACCATCATGCACATGACTTGAGGTCAATATTTGCACCCAGCATGCCTTTAGGCTGAGCCTTCCCAGTCAAACCCAGGTAAAAGCTTCAACTTCCAGGCGACAGTGTCTTCAAGGCCATCACAGGGCACTGTCCCTCCTCCAATCCCTCCCCCATGCCAGAGCACAACCGTGTGGCGTTGCCCTCAGCCCACTTCAAAAGCCCGTAGGCTTGGGTGGCCTGTGACTACACCGATTCCATCCAAACTGTTTTCGTGGTTTGACCACATCTTGCGCATGCGTTGCATCTGCCAGAAACCGATAGGCCTAAGGCGGTGACCCTGCACTCATTCCTGGCTGCCATTTCCTGATGCTGCGCCCATACGGCCCTTTGAGCCCCACCCTATCGGTACCATCTTGGTTGCCATTGCTGCCATCCCGATCACGGCTGATGAGGGGCTGCATGCACGTGCCCTCCGCTCATTTTCACTGCTCGACATGGAGGCTTTGCATCGAAGTGATGCACGTCTGCGCCCCTCGCGGTCGAAGCGCGCCTGTGGTGCCAATGCCTGTACACCTGCCTGTGGCCCATGGTCCCCATTCCTGCCTAAGTGCCCCCACAATCGCCCCAACCGATGTGTTGAGCGACCACTGTGGTGCGTGCTGAACGTGACCCCTCATACACGATGCAGGTGTCTTGAAACGCTGCAGCCCAGGCCCTCTACGGCTTCGTTGGTACCACTGAGTGCCATCGTGCCATCCTTGTTGCGCCCACAATGAGTGGTATGCCCATGCCTCCCACTCATTCTCGGCACCAGCACAGTCGCCAGTGCACCATCCTCAAACCCGCACCACTGCCTGACAAGGAGGGCACCCACCAAGGTGGGATGAGTCTATGTCGGCGTGTATCACATCGGGCAGCTCGCACTGTATGGCCGTTGCAACCCGCTCAACGCATGCCTGCCGTCCCCGCCGTATGCACCAATCCCTGCATACCTGCTGCATCGTGAACTGCCCTCGATGGCATCTGTATCCGTTGTTCTTGTCCAACAATATTGAGTTGCTACTCCTGGGGTTGCCTCCTACTGCAGCTGTCCACTCTGGCTCATGCTGGGACCGTAAGCCATCGCTGGGTCTCACTCCCACTGCATTCATGCTTCCACACCTTCTGCCTGCCATTGGACGCATGCCGACGGCTTGCAATCACCGCCAACATTTGATGAATGTGCTCCCCTCATGCGTGATGCCATCGCCTTGATGCGCTGCAGCCCAGCCCCTCTGCAGCAACTTCGTCCTCCCCATTGGTATCACTCAAGATGCTGTTACGCTGCTCTTATCACTGCCGATGATGACCTGTGTGCACATACCTCCCTACCGCCGGTGATGTCTGCCGATGCCTGTCATCTGTGCATAGTTGATCCCTAGCGCATTCACACTGCCACCAATTTCGGGAATACCGGGAATTCGTGTAAGCCGCATTTATTGCACAGCTCGACCTACACCTGTGCTTTCAATAGTCGCCTGATGTGTCTTAAACCCACATGACATGCTCCCTGTGGCACGCCACTCTTTGTCACTGACCAGGGGTGTGCACAAACAAACCACGACAGCCTCATGCATCTGCCATCCATGTCACCCACACATCTCTGCCGCCGAGGTTGGCTGAAGGCTTGTAGAGTTGCTCAACATGTGTAACGTGCATCCCTCGGCCAGTGGGACTTCATTGTGGACTGCAGACATACTCAAACATCCCGCAACAGCCTGGTGGAATAGCCAACTAGGTCACTTGCAAGCCTCTGTTTGGCGACACCCCCATGCTCGTTCTTCATTGCCGCCAACTCTGGGAACACTCCAAGAGGTTGCATAAGCCGTGCTTATCGCTCAGCCTGGTCTGTGTTGTGACGAACGGTGGAAGGAATGGAGAGAAGGGAGTGAGGGATGAGAAAAGAACCAAAACACACCTGAACATATATTCTGTGTAAATCTGGAGAGAATAGTGTAAACTAGTGTACAGAAGATGTATTAGTGAGCATGCAGTGGAAAGTAGTACAGAACAGGGACTTACTAGTAGTTACCGTGCGAGAGACTCAAACCGGTGGCGACTTAGATGCTAAGTGCCTGGATAACCAGGAGATGCAGGGGCCAGAGGAGCCGAAATGTATGGAATACAGAAGGAGACAAAGGGAAAACAGATAGGAGGGGATAGAAGGAACATAGGGGAAGAGACTCACATGTAAAGGAACGAAAACTGAGGGAACCGAGACACATATATGCAGTCACTGAGGACAGATGACTGAGAAACAGGAGAATGAGACACGAGACACAGCCCAGAGAGGCGATAAATGTTGCAGACAGGAAGGGAACAAAGGGGAAGTCATTCTATTCAAATGGCACCACTGACATGTGTCATATTTCTATGAAGATTCCATCGGGGCAGCCCACAGTGGGCCGACCCTGCATATGCTCCACAAAATCCGTTAATTACGGATCATATTTTAGTTACATGATTTACTTGTATAAAAACAAAGTAGTTACAACGAATACTACCAGTCTCTCATACCGAAAACCCCCCACACTTATATTTGATATCTACTCGACGCACTCACGTGACATCAAGCCACATTGGGTCAAATCACTACTTGTCGTCATTCAAGGCTGCGGACCCAACGGGGATAACTATATAGGTGTTATCCATCACGCTCACGCTTGTATTAATATATTCTACTATTGTGGATCACCCACAATCGACCTACACGACCTACGGTCACATCGCCGCCAGCTCCTCAGACCAGCGCTTACATACGATCGACCCGCCGTGCGTCGCCTGCGTAAGAGCATATAATCACGTATAAAATTAGCTACACATCCCTTAGCTACAAATATTTGTACTACAGTAGCTAGTCCATTCACCAACCATTATCCCCCATCACAGTAATTAAGAGTCTGCACTTGTGGATGTGTATAGCTGCTTGCTTTCCCTGTTTATATGTGCAAACCACCAAAACAAACTGGGATACATCCAATATGCTCATGTACCCATTCAGTGGCTATCTCAGGCACCCTTTGGTAGGCTCTACACCTCAGTTTGATTCGGTACCCCTTGCATATAATTGGTGGGCCAGGTGTATCTATGTTCATGTGTCAGGTCATCACATTCTAGAGAGGGGGGAATGTCAGGGGCCTACCGGTTTATTCCCCTTTCCTTCCTTTTATTCCTTTTATCTCTTTTTTTTTCCTTATCCCTTTACTTATATTACTTCTTTAATCATTTCTCTATCTTCCCTTTTCATATTTTTACTATAATCCTTTCTCCTTAATCTCCTACTGTCTTCTTTGCTGGCTATGACAGGATTGTCGTGTCACAGTCACAGTAGCTATACAGTCACTGCTTAGGTAAGGGGGTCCTTTGGTTCTTCTCTTCTGGACCTCCCTACTAGGTAAGCAGCTCACATGTATCTAGCTACATATTCTTTATATATTTACTTCTGGACCTCCTTACCAGTGTCTGGGTGTGCCTGTGGGTAAAATTAGAGTTTGAGTCCCAGGGTTAGGCCCTGGGTAGGTCACAGGGCTGGGTGGTGTCCCACTGTTGGTCTCTTAGAAGGTATTGGAATCAGTACCCAAGTAGGTTGCCCTTACATTCCCTCTATTGTAAAAATGTCTGCTCTATTGTAGGTGGGCCATCATGTCATTGCTTATCTTGAGGATATAACCCACAGGATGGCAGCATTCTCTATTACTACATCTTCCAAGGAGGCCATGCACTGCTTACCTCATCCTTACAAGGGTACCTTAAAACAGCCCCTTCAGGTCTTGGCTAGTGTTATGGTTTGGTAATGCTGACGGGTCAGTCAAGTCCTGCAGACTGTTCAAGGTGACTTGGCTTCAATGTGCTCATGTGTTGTGCCCTGCTGTTCTGTGCATGCCACTGATTTGGACAGAAGAAAGGCCCGGGAAGATGCCGAGAGTATTGGTCTGAGTGAAGAACTTTCAGGCAAGAAAAGGGCAGACGAGAGGGTATGAACCAAGTTGAAACGCATTCATGTTGGCGTGTGCGTGTACAGTGTGTTCGCACGTGCACATACAATACGTCCATGTCGGTGCGTTTGAGTCGGCACGTACGTGTACAGTGCATTTGTGTCGGTGCGTTCGTGTCGGCATGTTCATGTCGGCGCTTTTGTGTTGGTGCGTTCATGTCGGCGCATTCGTGTCGGCACATTCATGTTGGCACGTTCATGTTGGTGTGTTCATGTTGGCGCGTTCATGTTGGCACGTTTATGTTGGCGCGTCCATGTACTGTGCGTTTGTGCTGGTGCATGCGTGTACAGCGCGTTCGTGTTAGCACGAACATGACATACGACACGAATGTGCTGCAGGCATGCGGGTGTGCCGCACACCCGACACCCGTCAACCCATGGGAAAAAACCCATGGGTTGATGGGTTTGGGTTTCCCATGGGTCGGGTGTGGGTCACCCACATTTGACCCGTGGGTGACTCGTGCCATTCCCTAGGCATATATGTGGGTGAAACACCACCTGTGTATGCCTTCCTCCTCAGTGGTTGACTACACTGAGGAGGTGAGCTAAATGTATAAATATATGTAAAATTACAACTGATTCTTTTTTATTTACACTGTAGTTAAATCCTTTAGGTATATTCCTAAATAAATACTCAGAGTGTTAGACTACACTGAGGAATTAAATTCCTTAGATTGCCAAATAAATTCTCTAAACTACTGCACAAGTTGCTCATATTCCTACAGATGATGATGATGAATCTATCTCCAGTTGATACCGGACTTCTTAAGAATAAGAGAGAAAACTCAGGAAAGAAAGCCAACAAACTAGAGGAAAATATCAGGCTAAAAGAGCTGATTGACATAGAGATGGGTGATGCCTTCACTTTGGCCAAGTGTGTCACTGCTACTATGCAGGCAGAAGTACCCAAAGCTCTCAAAAACATGGGTCTTATCAAGAAATTCAGTCCTGCTGGCACTTCTTACAAATCTTTGCTTGCTTGAGATTTAGAATCTACCTTAGTCTCCCTCTACCCCCAAGCAAAAGACTCAAAAGAAGGCAAGGAGTTCTCAACAACAGACTCCACCAAGATGCTTCCAAAGCCTCTGGGCCAAAAGCCTTTCAAAAAAGGTAGAGAAGAGCAGAAAGTATCTTAATACATTCTGACTGGCAGTACAATAGTCCTTCTATCCAGATGAGCTCTTGCTGATTCTATAACATCATCCATCTCTACATCAGTGCCTCCTCTTTTAGCCTGACCTTTTTCTCTAGTTTGTTGACCATGTCCAGAGTTTTTCTCTCTCAATCTCAAGAAGCCTAGCACAAACTGACATAGATTCTCCACCATCCTCCTGCACTCTATCATAAACAGGGGATTGACCTCCCATCCAGTGACCCTAATTTGGCCTTGTTTAGGGCCATCAGCAATGATAAGTTGTTTATGATCAACCATAACTTTTTCATAGACCTCTTTGACAGTGTTTATCATTACAGGAAGGCAATTCTCAATTGGGAATAGCACAGGTCACCCATGGGTCCAATGTGGGTCACCTGTACCCAACCCAGGGGGAAACTGAACCTGTCAACCTATGAGTTTTTTCCCATGGGTGGATGGGTATTGGGTGCCCACTGCACCCACATGTATCTGGCACATGTACATATGGCACATTTGTGTCTTTCATGTGCATGTGTGGCACATGGTTGTCATATGCACATGCTTGACACTGTGGGTTATGCTAGGTTGTGCTCTTAGCTTTACATGCACCCAAACCCAAGGGCATGTGACTCGGGAATGGGATGGGTCACCCACGGGTCAAATGTGGGTGACCTCTACCCAACCTATGGAAAACCCAAACCCATCAACCTATGGGTTTTTTCCCATGGGTTAACAGGTGTCAGGTGCATGCTGCACCTGAAAGCATGTGGCACATGCATATATGGTGCATACAGCACATGTTAGGGAATAGGGAATGCTCCCTATTATTTTTAGTCATTTTTAGAGCCAAATAAGCCTGCAGAATCCAAACCTCTCCTCAAGAAAATTTCCACTTAAATCAGCCATATCTTGGCAACAAAAAATATTATAATGTTTTTGGCTGGCCAATTAAGAGTGAATTACCTCCAGTAATTAACTCTTATTTATCAAGGAGATTGAGCCTATGGATAATCATAAAAACATCTATATTTTCGCCTATCAATGTGTGGACCCACAATGTACAACAACTATGGAGCCAATTACCTAAATCTACAAAAGTGGCTCCAAACTCCTGGCTGTCAGGGTTTGGATACTGACAGACTTTGGTACTGCCGAAGGTTGTTGGGCAGACAATGGCCAAGTCCTGCAGGCCAAGAGTAGTGGCATTCGCCTCAATGTACTCGTGCATTGTGCCCTACTTGCCATGCGTGCCACCGATTTGTAACAGACAGATACTCGGGAGGATGCTAGTGATGCCGGCCTGAGTCGAGGACTTCACAGAGGGGAAGAAGGTAGAAGGGCCTAAGCCTAGTCGATACCCAGAATGAGGAAATATGTACATGCACGTTCTACTTATATAGGGTGAGAAGCGACATGTGGAATAAGGAATGTGAGATAACAAGGTATGCAGAGCATGTGGTTATTGTCCACAACATGTAAAATTAGAATGAAGGAATGCAAAACGGGGATAGAACAATAAGGAATAGGATAAAAGAAATGTGGCCAAGGATAGGACAATAGGAAGTGCCTGACTATAAAACAAGGGCTGTGACCGAGGATAAAACAAGGACAGGAGTCCCGAGGTGAGATGGACCGAAGGGTGAGGGCAAGGAGTGTGGATGGTGGATGTACCGAAGCTGAGACCATGTACCAAGTGTTATGCATGTGGCATGGACACTTTGTCGTGGATATGGGATGATTGCTCAGTCAGCATTGCCGAGTGGACAGGTCTCGGTACATGTACTTGACACTGGCTCAAGTTCTCAGTCCACAATGTACAACACATTCCTGGACTTATATAATACTAATTACATAAATGGTCAGTCCAGAAGCATGACTTACATAATATTAATGTTTTGTGACATGACCAGTCACGATGTACCAGTCATGGGAATATTATATTACTTTTATTGTTGTCAAGCACCAGATACTGACGGACTTCGGTACTGCTGAGGGGTGTTGTTGAAAGGTCGGGCGGACTATGGC
>QLPI01009159.1:0-12639 GCA_003314275.1 Chroogomphus rutilus
GAGTTTGTAATGGAACCTCGGAGTTGCACTGGAGTTTAAAGAGGGTCGTCCCCTGACACTATTCCATTCTCATATCGACCTTCATTCCTCTGAATTTCGACCCTACATCATCCCGACCTTACTCCTATTGTGAATTCCCCTTTTGCTAACCTTCTGACACACTATTCTCGACCTTACAATCACCCTACTCCTGACATCCTTCCCAGCCCATCTAACACCCTCTCCTCCTTCTATTTATCACAACCAAATCTGCCAAACATCTCTGCACATTTCACTTGTTTCTTCCTTTCTTATGTCTCTTATTTTCCTTCACCTTTTTTGACTCAAAATAAAGAAATAAAAACAATTTATTTTGAGACTATTCAGAGTCTCATTTTCATGATTATCACTCATCCCCTTCTCCTTCTCCTTTTCTTCCCCTTGATTCTCCTCATCATCATCATCCATCAACTGATCCTCCCCTAGACTCTCACTCCCATTCAAATCTCCCAAACCCCTATGCCGATCATCACCCAATCACACAACCATGTGAACTATAAACTGAACCCCTTCCACCAAATGAAGGAGGAGCTGGTTCATCCTCACCTACTCCTGCAGGAGGTCCTCCCATATCTCGGCAGGATGCTGAGATCCCAATTCTTCTGGCTGTGGAACTTCCACAGTCATGGATTATCTGCTTGGCTACAGGGTTATCTTCTGCCTGCCCAGGCACATTGTAACGGCCTGCTTTGGCCTCTTCTTTGGCCTCAAATCCTCTGCTTCCTCTGTCGGCCCCTTCTCACTATCGTTCTCTGACTCCACCTCTTCCCAACCCTTGACCCTCTGCTGCTGAGGTGCTGCCAAGCTACACTTGACTCTGCATGTGTTACAGCGCCCGCATGCGGCCCCTACAGACCTCACCTTGCACGTCTCCCAACAATTCTTGCAGTGGTCACAAGGAGGACAGAGGGAAAGTGACCACTCCTGGGTCGGCTTTTCTTTGTGCCATTTAAAGAAAATAAATCAAAGAATAAAGAGAATCTATTACTACTCACCTTGGTAAATCTAATTTATTTCTCCATCATAACATTGTTTCATTCAAAAGATTGCCCTATAGCAAGCTCTATTTTCAGGTTCCAAGGTTGGTGAACTCGATTGGTTCTAATTGAGTGAGTTCACAAGGTTCAAACAAACTGATATGCATGTAGTTCCCGATGATATTATGCTAGCTGGAACATATAGAGTGAATGTGCTCTATAACCGATCGTGCATCTGTACTTAAGCAAGTCTGTGAGGCTCAATCTAATCAATTTCTGCGTCATAACATTGTTTGGTTCTAAAAACTGCTGTATAGCAAGCACTATTTTCAAGTTCCAAGTCCAGGGCAGAATCTAAAGGTCAATGCACTGCCTACTCCAACTGAAATTCATGTATGATCCTACTCATCCTCAATGGAATTTGCTATGTCTCTATATCCTTATGACCTAGGGTGATTTATTATCACATTACAGCTACTCTATATGATCCAGAAAGTCGTAAGCTACCAGAAATAATTTACTATCCAGGTGCCTGTGGAGGATATAACAAAGACTGATTCCAAACTGCTATATGTATTATGTAATTCAAGGTATTTCAAACAGTATTGATTTTTTGACTCTGAGGCAATGTCTATATCAGAGGTCATTTTGTTAGAGTTGTCATTCCCTATTGAGGTGACACATCCCTTGGCAACTGAGGAGAGGTATTTCAGACATTCTTTAGTTGTGTGCCTGTTTTGTGTTTGTGTTAAGAATTTGATATTCATCCCAAACATATTTTCCCCTTATCCCTAGTAACCAGGACCTGGTGGTATTAGAGAGGGGGTATGGGTTCTATTCATTATTATCTCTGATATCTGCCTTTGGTTGGAGTTTGAATTTGCCATTATCTTTCACAGTTGTGTGACTCTGTGACTCAGCTCTTTTCCAAGAGACTGAGGTATGAGTTCAAGTTTATTCCCATATTTCATGTAATTGTAACTATTCTTTTAGATAGTAGTTCAGTATATCTATTTTAACATTTTTCCACAGAAGAGACAAAGGTTGTGTTTGAAATGGTGTTGGCATTATTATAGTGTTAGTTTCTATCCTTCCTGGGTTTCAAGGTTAGGTCAACAGGGTTCTTACTAGCCCCTGAAAGTTTTTCAATTCCAAGTATTAGTCATACATGACATATCTTGGTCATGGTTATGTCCTTGTCACATCACATCTTCATCACATCATATTCTATTTGTGCTCATATATAGCTGTATCACAGATCATAGTTCTGCTATGCCAAATGACTATGCCATATCCTACCACAGAAAATGACTGGTGAATGCAGGCTTTTAGGTATTAATTACCTAGAGCAAACCTATAGCATGACACTGCAGGTTAGGCCCAGGTTTCAGGTGCTCTCAGCATGACCCACACCCAAACCCAAGGATACCTGACCTAGTGTCCCATGTGGGTTGGTACCACCCATGCTATTCCCTAATTGATACACTGCCTAATTTAATATCTAGGTATTATAAAAATTTAAGTACCAATCATATAGTCAAATGAGTCATATAATCAATCCAGAACACCTAGTCCAGTTTTAAAAATATTAATTAAGCCAAATTAAGAGAAACTGACCAATTTCAAGATTATTCAATTGATACACTGCCCAATTTAATTGCTGAACAGGAAATGATTTTAATCAACCATAAAACTCCCAATACAAGCTATATGATCAATCTAGAATAAATTGTATAAATTAGGAACATGTCCCAATCCAAAGTCAAATAAATGATCATATACCATCTTTCACCAAGAAATTAAGGAGATACACTGCCCAATTTAATTTTTGGGCACTATACAAATTTTATCAACAAACAAACAGTTAATAAAAGTCACACAATTGATCCAGAACACCTTGTATAATTTCAGGGACATCTATCAAGCAAAAATCAAATCAAAGAATCATACAAATAATTCACTAACCAAACTGAATCCTGGCAAATATACAAAAATGACACCAAAAATAAATGATGAATATAAGGCATCTAGACCACTGTCAAGTACATGTACTGAGACCTGGTAATTCGGTAGTGCCGACCAAGCATTCATCCTATCTCCACGTACAAGTGTCCATGCAGCATGCACGTCACTTGATACGCCGGTTTCGGCTTGGCACATCCACCACCCACATTTCTTATCCATTACCCCTCACATACTCTACGCAACTCACCATCCATTAATCCTGCTATGCCCACTCCTCATTCCTCGATCTGCCTCACCTCGGGACTTCCTGTCCTTGTTTTATCTTCGGTCGCAACCATTGTTTTATAGTCGGGCACTCCCTATTGTCTTATCCTTGGCCACATTCATATTATTCTATCTTTTATTGTTCTATTCCCATTTGCATTCCTTCATTCTAATTTTACTCATTGTGGACAATACCCACATCCTCTGCATACCTTATTGTCCCACATTCCTTATTCCACATGTCACCTCTTAAACCTATATAAGTAGGGCATGCATGTACATATTCTTTCATTCTGGGTATCGACTAGGCTTAGGCCCTTCTACCTTCTCCCCCTCTGTTAAGTCCTCTACTCAGGCCGGCATCATCGGCATCCTCCCGAGTACCCCGTCTGTTGCAAATCAGTGGCACACATGGAAAATTAGGGCACAACACACAAGTATGTTGAAGCCAAAGCCACTACTTCTGGCCTGTAGGACTTGGCCATTCCTGTCCAACATCTTGGCATTCCCGAAGCATGACAATCACCTGTTAAGGATTTAATATTCAGCCCAAACATCTCTTCTCCTTATCCCTGGCAACCAGGACCTGATGGTGTTAGAGAGAGGGATGGGTTCTATTTATTATTATCTCTGATATCTGCCTTTGGTAGGAGTTTGAATTTTCCATTATATTTTGCAGCTGTGTGACTCTGTAACCTCAGCTCTTTTCCAAGAGACTGAGGTAGTATTTCAGTCCCTATATTATAACAGGTTATGGGCCCCAGTGACGTTAGGAATTGACCAAGGACACCTGGAACTGAGCCATGGATGGCACCCTTTGATCACAGCCAAGCTGCAGTCAATTGGGATGCAAGACATAAAGAACCAATAGACAGACAGAAAATGTACTTGCAGGTGGTGCCTGCTCACAAAAATCAGCCATGATACACACAGGTACTGTATGGTACAAAGACAAAGCCCTACATGCAAATGTGGGCATTCATCACAGTTTGACTTACCACCCAAGAGGGAGTGAAGCATCACCAGCCAAAATGAGCCCACCAGTGAACACATGTGACAGCAACTGGTATGGTGATGTGTGGCTTCCACTCACCATGGATGTATGCAACAGCCCAGAGCTGACCCAAGAGATAAGAAGAGTCTACCAACAACCACGAGAGGATAGAGCTACATACGCAAGGGATGTGGCCTACACAAATGTGGTGACACCAAATAGATTGAGATCTTGGAGATGACAAGAATATGGGCAGTGGGGGAGATGTGTAACATAGAGGAGGCTAGGTTGCAGACAATGCTTGTGGATCACAGCAACCTCGACATCCTTCAGAACCTCATACTTCCTCACTGGGATTACCAAATGGACCTGCTCAAGATGCCCGTAACTGTTAGTAATGTTGATAGTGCTATACTACTGGGTAGCAAGCACTGGAAGGCCCTTGTGCACAGGATCTGGTATCGAGGCAATGATGTAGTAAAGGGCCAAGGATGGTGCAGGGAGCACAATGCTTAATATAGCATACGCTGATGCCAAGTTCACAAATGATAGTACATATGGATGCAAGGCCTTCAGGCAAGTGGTGACAGCACTATAAAGACAGACATGGAACGAGAGGAGGATGACCACTCATAACATGTCAGATGATCACCAATGGGTACAAGTAATATGAGCACAGACCCAGCAGAACAAACCTACATGAGGGGTGGCATGTGGGCATTCAGGGGGGGAGCCCTTCTTCCTGAGGTGATGGGGACTATGTAAGAGGCTTGCCAACCTGACCTCCAAATGATCACATCAAAGAGAATGGCTGTTATTAAATGACGAACCTTAGCTGGGCACACATTTACACCTGAATACAACCGATAACAAATGACATTGAGCTACATCTACAGCACCTTTGCACCAGCTCCAGAACTGTAGAGGAGATACACTTTGGTGATTTTTGCAGATATCTTCACCGGACAACTGATCTCTGAGATACCTCAGTCTCTTTCTGCAATACGACACTCTTAAAGATAGTCATACCCTCACTGAGCTCAACCTTTCTGACAATGCATTTGGTGACAATCTGCAGAACTCATGGTTCTTTTCTTGACCCAACATTGAACTCCTCAAATTGAATAACAATGGACTTGGTATATCTGGAGGCACCACTGTTATCAAAGCCCTCTTAAAGTTGGCAACAGTGAAGGAAAACATTCCAACTTATGTGTTGTTGTCTGTCGCAGAAACTGGCTCAAGAATGGCTGTGTGCCAGTACAGAGGATTTTGCTACATATGGTGGCCTTGTTGAGGTCAGGCTATCTCAGAACAGGATTTAACCTGAGGCAATTGAGAAGCTTGCTGCATGACTCTCGCAGAATCTCCACCTAGAATACCTCGACTTTCAGGATAATACATCAGCATTAACTGGCAGCCATGCAATTTCAAATACACTCTCATCGTGGCCCTGATTTCAAACACTCAACCTCTCAGATGTGTCACTTGGTGCACATGGAGGCATTGCACTCACACTTGCAATGAGACTGGGGCCAAATATCTCATTAGTGACTTTGAAGGTGCAATATGGGGAACTAGATAGACAGGTGTTAGATATTCTTGAGAAGTCAATTCATGACCAGTTACCAATGCTGACAATACTAGTGTTGAATGGAAACAAAGCTAATTCTGAAGACAAGTACATTAAAATATTAAGGCTGCTCTAAAGTGGCATGGCCATGGAGATGCTCTCAATGAGCTTAATGATATGGAGGATGTGGATGAAGACCAGGGTGGTCAAATATTCATCCGCCACTTATATTTTTCACTCGCTAGAAGATCTGCTCCAAATGCAGCTGACCTATCAAGCTATTGGAGATGGAACAGATGATTTGGCTGAGGGGGAGTGTTAAGGATTTGATATTCAGCCCAAACATCTCTTCTCCTTATCCCTGGCAACCAGGACCTGATGGTATTGGAGAGAGGGTATGGGTTCTATTTATTATTATCTCTGATATCTGCCTTTGGTAGGAGTTTGAATTTGCCATTATATTTTGCAGTTGTGTGACTCTGTGACCTCAGCTCTTTTTCAAGAGACTGAGGTATGAGTTCGAGTTTATTCTCATCTTACATACAATTGTTAACTATTCTTTTAGATAGTATTTCAGTCCCTATATTATAACACCATCCTGTCTAATTTGAGGAGAATTGGTCATACTAGATGAAATTACTTGATGAATTAACACTCGATATGAGTTGTTTTATTATTTTATAATCCCCTATATGATTTCAGGGATATCTGTCGAGATAAAAATCAAATAAACCCATGAATCACCAGGTCAATCAAGTAATTCACTCTGGAAATAGAACAATAGAGTATCACCCTGATGAGTCACTAAATCATTAGCCAGAATACAGTGATTGATACTCAGCCAACTCCAAAGTCCCCAGTCATCAAGGTTAAGATCCAGACTACTGACACTACCAAAGTCAAATCTGGACTCACCCTTGTACACTGTGGAGCCACATCTAAACAGTATATAAGGAGGATAAAAAGTTGGTATAATTACTTGACCATCTTATCACATTAACACCACTGTCTAAACACTACTTCACCAGTCTTAAGGCCTTTAAATAAGAGTGTAGTGGTTACTCTTTGATCCCCACTATTTTTCTTTTATTTCTAACTCTGAGTTCAGTTACTTATTCACCATTTGCTGGCTCCAACCACTTGTCTTGACTTGGTGGTCATTATCACCCATTTGCAAACTTCTGAAACTACTCAGTGACTTGGGATTCTGCTCCAAAGGTGAGTGCACTAGTACAACTGTTTGCTATTCTACCTGTGTTTGTACCTGCTTTCAAACTCTGGATGGTGCATTATTCTTACATCATTGTTAAGTACATGTTACCAAGCATCGGTCCACTCAGTTGTACCAGCCAAATGCTAAACATTTAATTCCATGCACAGCTGACCAATGTCAAGTACATGTACTGAATGTCTGATAATTCGGCAGTGCTGACCGAATAGCCAAACTACATCCACATACAAGTTCCCATGCCGCATATGTCAGGGGACGACCTTCTCCAAAGCCTGATCCAAGTCCGAAGTACCGTTTTAAACTCTGATTAACTCCGAGGCTAAAACATCCAGAAACCATCGAGTGGAGACGGGAACGATCTTGAAGCATGATGACTAGAAACTCGGAGTGAACGTCCGAGCCTCGGACTTAGTACCAGAAAGTTGGCTCTACAAACTCCGATGTATTGATTTGTAATTAGTGCACAGACCACCCACACAAAGGGTATAAAAGGGGCTCACCAGCAGCGGGATCCTTAGACTTTCCTCTTTGGATTCCCCCTGCTTAGGTGAGGACTCCATATGTATTTAGGCAGTAGTAAAACAATTAAACTCTTTGGATTCCCCCTGCTTAGCTCGCCTCTGAGATATATCTCGGGGCTGTAAGAGGGTTGCCCTTACAGCATACAAGTCACTTGGTATGCCGGTCTCAGCTCAGCACATCCACTATCCACATTCCTTGTCCCTATCCCTCATCCACTCTGCCCCACTCACCACCCATTAACCCACCTCATCTGCTCCTTACTCCTTGACCCGCCTCACCTCAGGACATCCTGTTCTTGTTTTATCCTCGGCCACAACCCTATTGTTTTAAAGTTGGGCACTCCCTATTGTCCTATCCTTGGCCACATGCCTATTATTCTATTTCCATTGTCCTATCCCTGCCTACGTTCCTTCATTCTAATTTTATTTGTTGTGGACAATACCCCCACATGCTCTGCATACCTTATTGTCCCGCATTCCTTATTCCACATGTCGCTTCTTAAACCTATATAAGTAGGACATGCATGTACATACTTCCTCATTCTGGGTATGACCAGGCTTAGGCCCCTTACCTTCTCTTTCCTCTGTAAAGTCCTCTACTCGGGCCAGCATTTTTGGCACTCCCTGAGTGCCTCCTTTGTCCCAAATTGGTGGCATGCACAGAAAGTAGGGTGCAACACATGAGTATGTTGAAGCCAAAGCCACTACTTTCGGCCTGCAGGACTTGGTTGTTCCCCGCCCGTATTTTTGGCAGTACCGATGCTTGACAACCAAGTCATTTTCAAGTTACTTAGTATGTCGGTCTTGGCTCAGTACATTCATCATTCACATTTTCCTTTATTCATCTTCCATTATTCACACCCCATTATTCTTTTATGCCCTACTCAATTATCTCTGGGGATACTCCTATTATTTTATTTTTGGTCACATTCTTATTGTTTTATGTTCAATCATATTCTATTGTTCTATTTTCAATTATGTCCGTTATTTTATTTTTGGTTATGTTCACTGTTCTATTTTTGGTTATACTTCTACATGGAAAGTAAGGTGCAATGCACAAGTACGTTGAAGCCAGCCACATCTGTTTGGTCTATTAGACTTTGCCAATATCCCACCAGTATCGTGAGGTCAGTACTTTTTCATTAGTACTCAGCCCACACAACCTCGGCACTTTCGGTGCTTAACAATCACATGGTCTCTCCTTTTATTAGGGACCCACTGAACTGTTTAGCCTCCCATGTTGGAACTGTGATTTATGAGACAAATTGTTCTTTAAATTTCTCTCACTCATTCAATAAAATAGATGCATATGGTTATAGTTCATCTGAATTTGTGACATCTTGTTGTGGATACCACTTCTAGATTGGGCCTGTTGCAATTGCATGCAGCACTTTAAGCAACTTCTGGTTTATCCTTGTGGTTCCACAACTCTGAGCTTATTGACCCTCACATTCTACTTAATCGCAGCTGCAATTCTTCCCTCCCAACAAAATGCACAAAAGTGTTAATAAACTTGGAGTTTGAGTTTTTGAATGAAATTATGGGCATGGGAAAGATCCCATACAATTGTTAATTCCAATTAGAGAATCCTCAAAGCAAAATGTGCATACTTAGTTCAAATAGACATTATCTGGAGAGACGTGAATATCGGTTTTTAAATGGGAGACATTTTGGTATTCAAGGAAGGAAAACATGGTTGTACATTCGAACAACTGATAGAACAGGGTCAGAAGGAGTAAGGGACTCATAATCAGAACCCGTGTGGGAAATATTAGGACATTGCGGTGTGTCTTACCTTATAAAGGGCACAAACACGATCTCAAAAGCCTCACAAATGCATATGTTTCATTCCATTGAAGCTACTCATTGGAAGATAATACAACTTTGCAGTGTCTTTACATGCCAACCAACTGAAATCCTTAACAGCGGATCTGATCTCCCATGAATGTCTCACTATAAAGCATTCCACCATAGGCCCAGACCATGTCCAGATTTTACCAGGCCAAGGTTCCATTCATGCTGGCGTGATCCAGCCCTTTAGGACAGGTAAAATCCAGACACGGCCGAGCTGCAAGCAGAAGCGAAGCGACATCAAAAGAATTCAGATCCTAGTTAGGATTTCAGATCATTGCGCTGATGTAAAGATTTAAACTTATCTTCTATACATGTGCTTCCTACAACCAGTCAAGCCTTTCAGTCACCATTCGGTACTTTCCCACCGGAGAGTCTGTATAGGAAGCTTGAGGGGTTCAGTGGCCATCCGCATCTATAAGAGACATGCGAGACATAGCTTTTGAAAACGGAAGCAGACGGCTAAGGGGTCCCCCCATAGTGACAAAGTGGAGATGGATGGAGATGCAGCAGGAACGGTAGGAAAGTGCCAGGGACCAAACGTTATTCACGCTTCTTCATCTGATGGCCTGTGTGCGAAACGTGAGGAAACCAGTCAGCGTCAGATAAAAAATGGGAAAGAGAATTAACTTTCAATAATCGAAGCAGACCGTCGGAGGGTGGAATCAAAGGGGGGACACCACCTGATTGGGTTTCGACATTCGCGCTTGCCCGTGCTACAGCCCGTGTATAAAATATAAGCGATGATCCGGGTAAGAATGAACTTTCAAAGACCGAAGCAGAACGTCGACAAGTCCGGTGGTGAAGAAGTGAAGAAAAGCTGGAAAGTTGGGTGAGAAGATAAGTCATCGTCACATAATGAATACGTGCAAGAATTGACATAAAAAAAAACTAAATCAAAAGACGAAACCAGGGGACGATGGATCGGCCGGTGACGAAGAGAGCGAGCGTAAAGAGAACCTGTGGGAAATAGTAGGAGGTCAATGACCGTTGGTGTAGAAAGGATGGGTGCGAGATTTACCAGTCAACAACAGTAGAACAAGCAAAGTGTAGATCTGGAATAAATCGACTATCGATCGACTCAACTAAGATATTGGGGAACGTTTAGTACACGTCAAGCTGGCTGGTGGCAGAGGGCAGTAATGAGTTGGGCTGGAGGCGTGAGGGTTAACACATCGGTTCTGCGCCAAGATAAAGAGAAAACATAGGACAGTTTTGCTGGATGGGACGAGGGGGGACGAACAAAAGAACCTAGCAGAAAAAAAGAAATCAGATAGCTCGACGAAGATGTTGGAGAACGTTAAACACTTGGGCGCAAATAATGTTGGTGGCCATGGGCAGTAATGAGTGGAAGCAACGTAGCTACAAGCCTGAGCGGGCGTGTCAGTATCAGAAGTGCTGCAAAAAAATATAGAGAAAACATATCTTGGTGGGTTAGGTAAGAACAAATAGACTAGTAAGAAACAGGAATGAATTTTTCAGGGACCGCACGACGATGTTAAGGAATGAGCAACACACTTGAGGGGGAGGGGAGTCTTGTGACAAGAATATCGAGCCGTCTTGGCTGAAGTAGTCAGTTGCTGGACCAACATGGAAAAAGGCCTTCAGTTAACCTGAGTGCAAGCACGGCGATCAAAAAGATTCTAGCAATTGCAAATAATCAGTAGGAATCGTTGAGGAAAGCAAGGGTACCATGTCAAGTGTGTGATCGCAAGAAGGATGGACGGCCCCGCCAGTTGAATGGTCAAGCTAAGCAGGAAGGAGAACCCTAGAGGAGCGATTGTTGCGCATCGCTCTCCCGCGATGACATGGCGACGCTAGCCAGGCTCAAGTGATCCCAGTGGATTGTGATGACATCGCACCAATGAGTAAGTCGAAGCGCGCAACCTTTCGTCGAACCCCAAGAAGAGCATCAAGCAGATGGAAACAAGTCTGTTGACAGCTTAGACTGAGAGGAGGACGAGTGTCAATACCAAAAGGTGGTGAGCCGAGCATAAAGAGAGCTGATTTGTACACTTACAGAGTAAGGACGAATAAAGAGCCTAGCAAGCAAATCGCATCCCTCCAAGAACCTATGTGGCCACGAGCTTGGAGAAGACATGAACCAAGAGCCGCGAAGCCTAAGCCAGCTGAGAAGACGAAAACGAATGAAAAGATAAATAAAAACCGCCATATAGAAGAACGGATATGTGAGTGGATGGACCGAGAATTAAAAGAGCATTCAACTCAGGTGGGGATAAACAAGGGTGAAGATGAGGCCGGTGCCAAGTATTGAAAACAAAGGTTGAAGCGAAAGAGAAAGCGAAGGATGAAGGGAGAAGAACAAGGGCGCAGTCCGGGACAGAATACGACAGACTAAAAGTACGGGCCATCTTAAGGAGCTCAGCCTTAAACGAGGAGGAATGAACGACCAGTGCTACAGATGATTTGTGAGAGGAGGAAGAAGGGAGAAGACTGTAAAACTTACCGCGCGAGCATTGTTCACGCACGTCTTACAATCCCCCATAAACGCCGTCCACACCGCATACTGCATATTATAAAATGATGAGTGGAAACCATGTAGCTTTGTCGAGAAACCGCGGCTGTGTCAAGATCAGAAGTGCTGCAAGAAAAGATAGAGAAAACCCATGGATGTCTTGGTGGCAAGAACGAGTCAACTGGTGAGAAATAGTGTGTAAACGACCGCACGATAGTGTTAAAGAACGTGCAACACAATTGAGGGAGAACGAGGCTTGTGGCAAGAACATAGAGCTGACTCTGGTAAAGTAGTCAGTCAGGGGGTGAACTAATATGGAAAAGAGCCTTCAACTGACCTGAGCGCAAGTAATTCGATCGAAAAGCTGCTGATAATAAGTAGAGAAAGATTGTTGAGAAAAGAAAGACACCAGGTCATGTGTTGATTGACAAGAATGGTAGACGACTCGACCAGTTACATGTTCGAGTGATGCTGGAGGGAATTTTATAGACGGGAGGCTGGTTTCCCAGCACTGTCCCGGAACGACCAAGCTAAGCCAGAGCTATGAGGAGGCCACAAGCAAAAGGGTAGACGACTCGACCAGTGAAATGACCGAGTGATGCCGAAGGGGAACTATAGACGGGCGGCTGGTTTCCCAGCACTCTCCCGCGATGGCAACGCTAAGCCAGAGCTGTGCCGAGAAGCAAAAGGGTAGACGACTCGACCAGTTAAATGGTCAAGTGATGCTGAAGGGAAACTATAGACGGGC
>QLPI01009163.1:0-11172 GCA_003314275.1 Chroogomphus rutilus
TCGGAGAATCCGAACAATGGCCTTCGAATCCCTATTATTCCGTGCCACGAGGACGCAACACTTTAGAAGGGGGGGTGATGTCAGGGGACGACCCTCTTTAGACTCCAGTGCAACTCCGAGGTTCCATTACAAACTCCGATCAGTTCCGAGGCCTGATACAGGTCCGAAGTCCCACTTCAAACTCCGACCAACTCCGAGGCTAAGAAGCCCTGAAACCACCGAGTGGAGACAGAAAGGTCTTAACACATAGAGCTCGGAACAGATACCCGAGCCTCGGACTTAGTACCAAGAGATTGGCTCTACAAACTCCGATGTATTGATTTGTAAGCTAGTGCACAGACCATCTATATAAAGGGTATAAAAGGGGCTCACCAGCAGCGGGATCCTTAGACTTTCCTCTTTGGATTCCCCCTGCTTAGGTGAGGACTCCACATGTATTTAAAGTAGTAGATAATTAAACGCTTTGGATTCCCCCTGCTTAGCTCGCCTCCGAGATATATCTCGGGGTTGTAAGAGGGTTGCCCTTACAGCATGCAGCGCATGTGGTTATTGTCCACAACGAATAAAATTAGAACAAGGAATGCAAAACGGGGATAAAACAATAAGGGATAAGATAATAGAGACGTAGCCAAGGATAGGACAATAGGGAGTGGCCGAGTATAAAACAATGGAGTCGTGACCGGGGATAATACAAGGACAGGAGGTCCCGAGGGGAGACGGACCGAAGGGTGAAGACAGGGAGTGTGGATGGTGGACATGCCGAGCCGAGACCGGCGTACCAAGGGACCAGTAGTTTTTGGAAAGAATTGTGCAAACAGATGAATATTCAAAGAAGTCTTACAACTGCTTATCATCCCCAAGCAGGGTGATGGTGTTGACAAGGTCACAACAATTAGATACTCTAGTATTTATAAGCTGAAAGGGAATGTTCCACCTGGTGTAGTTGTAATCCTCAGATCAAGCTGAGGGGTAACTGTCACACCAGTCACAACCCTATGCCCTACTCTGGCACTTAATACATAACCAGAGATGCAGAATGGAGAACATATAAATGGAAAAAGATCAACCAAACCCTGTCCTATATAAGTAGTACATAGATGTAGATATTTTCTCATTCTGAATATCGACTTGGCTTACGCCCCAGTCTACCTCCATTGGGGCTGGAGTTTCCCTTAGCATGGCTGGTGAAGGCATTGGGGTGTGACAAGTGACTTCTGGAAGTCAAGGCAAGGGATTTGGCATTTTTGAGGCTCCTGAAGGTACGTGTTTCATCTGCG
Organism: Chroogomphus rutilus; assembly: GCA_003314275.1. Classification (NCBI taxonomy): domain Eukaryota; kingdom Fungi; phylum Basidiomycota; class Agaricomycetes; order Boletales; family Gomphidiaceae; genus Chroogomphus; species Chroogomphus rutilus. The sequence continues at coordinate 1,278 of QLPI01009163.1, forward strand.
AGTTTTATGAAACATTTAGCACCAAACACTCTTAGGTGGCCGATTGAGGGAAGTTTCTGGTAAACCATCTCATAAGGGGTCTTGTTATTTGGAAGCACGCTGGATGGGCAGCGATTACAGATATAGATGTGAGTGAGCACTGCTTCTCCCCAGAGGTCTTTTCTGAGGTCTGAATCCTTCAGCATTGTTCTTGATCCCTCAATAATGACTCTGTTCCTCCTCTCAGCGCAACCATTCATTTCCAGGGTGTGAGGAATTGACATTATCATGAGTATACCCTGATTTCGGCAATGCTCTAGTAAGATATCATTGACAAATTCTCCTCCATTGTCGGCTTTTAAGGTATGAATTCGTGTTTTGAAACTTTGTCTCAATTGAATTGTCTAACTCGATGATTGCTTTGGCAGTGTCGTTCTTCTGTTTCAAGTTAAATATGAACCCGTATCCCGAATAATCATCGTTGATTATTAGAGAGTATTTGGCATGGGACCATCTTGCCTCCAGATTCATTGGCCCAATTAAGTTTGCATGTAAAGTCCCAAACAGGCGCGTGTCTTGCTCGCTGTGATTTTCAAATGGTTTTTCATCCATTTTCCCTAGGACACAGTCTTCACAGATACCATTCAGATCTTGACCTGTGATAGCCATCCCTTCTACAGTTTTGGTCTCGGTTAACCTTTTTAACATTGTGTCTCCCAGGTGGCCTAATCTCCAATGCCAAGTGGACAAGTCTGTAGCTGAAGGATCTCTTTTCACGGCAGACATCACTGTGTTTTAGATGGCCACAACTTTTAGGTTAACTTTGTATAGTTCTTCGCCAAGCTTGGCTTCCATGTAAGTTTTCCCATCCTTTTTGATATTGATCTGGCCTCCAGATATGTGGCTTTCAAACCCCTTTTAATCTAGGAGTTTGAGTGATAATATCCTCCCTTCTGCATTGGGAACATACATTACGCATGTGAGTCAAATCCTGGTAACTTTCCCTTGATATTCGGCATCAGCCATGACATCTCCTTCACCAATTCCTAGGACTTTGTTCTTCCCAAAAGCATTAATAGGTCGATTGGTTTCATACTTTTGATAAAAGATAAAGTCATCTCGGTTGGGAGTGACATGAAGAGTAGCAGCAGAATCCGCAAACCAAATGTTGGACCCAGTATTAAGGCCATATGCCCAGACAATTGGTGTGTCTGTAACTGTGTGGATAACTGCTGAGCCTTTTGACTCCTTCTTCCCTTTGAACCATTCTGGGTACTGACCCTCTTGTCCGCCTTCTTTTTCCCAGCAGATGGATTTAGTGTGACCATTTTTTCCACAATTTTCACATTTGACAGATGTTTTTCTGGTAGTTTGGAAGACAACATTCACATCTTTCCCACTTGGTATGCTTCCTTGTCTCCTATTCCACTCTGTCTGAAGGCGAGAAATTACAATGTTAGGGTCAAATGTGCCACCTAGGGAGCCTAAGACTGGATCCCAGGAAGGTGATGGCATAGATAGGGTGATGATTCCTGCAAACCACGAGTCTGAGATGGTCATGCCTAGACCTCCACAGTCCTCTTTTAACCTCTGAAGTTCGGCTCTATGAGAAGGTAATGTCTCCGATCCTCCTTCTGTAAACTTCTTTGAGAGCAGTTGATTTTCAGCTAGATTTTGAGCGATGGGATCTGCTTGTTCATGTTAGGCTTCAGTAATGCCGAAATATCGGTTAAGTCCTGCAAACCGTTCTGGAGTGGCTAGGCTTCAACGTGCTCGTGCGTTGCACCCTGCTGTTCCATGCGTGCCACTAATTTGGATAGTAGGAGGAGTCTCGTGAGGATGCCGAGGGCGTCGGCTCAAGCGAAGGACTTTAGAGATAGGAAACGGACAAAGGGGTGCGAACCGATTTGATATTCTGAGTGAGGAACTATCTACATACATCCCGCTACTTATATAGTTAAGAAGCAAGATGTGGAACAGGGTGGCGTAAGGAATGGAAACAATAAGGTATGAAGAAACCACATGGAGGCATTGTCCACAGTGATCAAGAATGTAATAAGGAATGTAAGCGAGATTAGAATAATAGAGGATGGCTGACGACAAGATAATGAGGGAGTGGAGGAGGAAATAGAACAATGACGACCGGAGATAAAACAATAGGGCCGCGACCGAACAATAATGAGATAGTAATATGTTTCAGGGGGAGCGAGTCAAGGAGTGGATAGGGGGTGAAGGAACAATGAAGAGGATAGGACGAGAGGAGTGGTCCAGACGATGTACCGGGTGTACCGAGCCGAGGCCGCGTGGTAGTGCAAGATGATGTGGGCAAGGGCCGGTTGGTCGGTATTCCCGAGTGAGCCGGTACTCGGTGTTGCGGACTTGACAGTATCCCCCCTCTAGCGGCTGAACCCATGAAGCTGGTAAGCAGAGTTAAAAATAGAGTTCCAGGTGTCAGCGTGACATCACAGATTTGTTTGGGGAAATTCCCAGGCTTTTCATCAACTTTATCCTTTACTCCCATCAAAGGATCAGGGCGAGGAATGGGTGCCATAACCGATGACGAAAAGGAGCAATTCGAGAAGAACCCGCTTGAACGACAGCGTCAACGGGAGCAAGAGGTGGCGGATGGGGCTACTGCGGCTCAACTGAAGGCAGACGAGGAGGCTGCCGAAAAGGCAAAAATGGAGGCGGAGCAGGCGGAAAAGGCCACTAAGGAGGTGTTCGAGACAGCGACCAAGGCTGCTCGTCTGGCTGGGGACATTGCCCAGGCAGCTGAAGAGAAGTGGGTCTATTTGGCCCAGCGGGCAGTTACTTGGGCTCCTGAGGAGAAAGGCAATGTGGGGGTCAGCCAGGACCTTTCAGGGCGGGGCAAGGCACTCGAGAATGCGGGTGTCAAAGCTGTCGAAGATCCCAAAAGCCTGGGTATGCCGAAGATGATGACACGTAAGAGGGGTATGGACGTGGATATGGGGCCGAGTAGGAGAGGTAGGCCGAGGGGGGCCCAGGTATGCGGGGTGTTTTTTCGTATTTTTTGTTTTACTTATTTTTTATCAGTCCAAAAAGAAGCCGACCCGGGAGTGGTCGCCCTCTCTTCGCCCTCCTTGCGACCATTGCAAGGAACGCGGAGAAGCCTGCTCCGTTAGAAATGTGGGAGTGGCGTGTGGGTGCTGCAATGCGCGCCGGGTGAAATGTAGTTTGGCGGCGCCTCGGCAGCGCAAGGCAAGGAGTCGGGAAGAGGTGGAGTCGGAGAGTGAAAGTGAGAAGGAGAGTGGAGGGGAGGAGACGGAAGAGGAGCGGCCGATGAAGAGGCCGAGAAGGGCCATTACGATGTGACCGAGCGAATGGCCGGTGGCCATACAGCCGAGCGGGCGTGAAATGACAGTGGAAGTCCCCTTGTCCGGGGGGTCGGGGTCGCGACGACTTGCCGAGATCTGGGAAGACATACTCCAAGAGAGGGCGAGGTCGAACAGGTTGCTCCTCGAATTAGTGGAAGGGGTGAGGTTCATGGGTCGTGCGATGGTTCTCTTGTATGAGAGTCTGAGTCTGTGCGGGGAGTCGGCAGTGCCGGTGATACCGGTTGTTGCGGAGGAGTTGGATGGTGAGGATCCAGGTGAGGATCAGTTGAAGAATGATGAGGGTGAAGAGAAAGGGAAGGACAAGGGTAAGGATGTTGATGAGGAAATGGTAGTAGAGACTTTGAAGGATGACTGATAATAGAATTGTTATTTTTCTTTTTAAAGAAAGGATAAGGAAGGAAATAGAAGCATGTGAGCAGAAGAAAACAAGTGAATGTGCCGGAGTTTGTTTCGGCAGATTCGGTTGGGTTGGATGGAGGGATTAATGGTATCGGGAATAGCGTGTCGGGATGTCGTAGGGTCAGGATGGGTAGGAATTAAGGTCAAGATAAAGAGTGAATGGAAGGGGTTTCCGGGAGGGGGATGTTTTCGGGAGGGGAGGTGCGTAGCGTTGCTTGGTTGCCACCCCCCCTGTCTAGGTAGACGTCCCATCGTCTACAAGGTATAAGCATATGATGCAATTATGCAAATCGGATAAACAGGAATGGATGATGGATGGAGAAGACCTTGGCTGAATGTGCCGAATGGCGCCGCTGACCGAGAGGCCTGAGCTAGAAACCCTTTGGCAGAGCTTCCGGCAACGGAGCAGGATCCTGGGTGAGGCTTTTGGAGCAGTGGCATGTGCCGACTGGACCAAGGCCATCGGACGCACCTAAAGGCGTTAGTGGTGTGATGGAGCGTAATACTGCCCAATACCCTGTTAATCAACGGATTATAGTGGGTGAGCAAGTTGTGACCGAATATTGCCGACCGACGGATCTAGCGACGTGATAACGGATGAGTGGACTGGTTGTCCTATCGGAGGATCTAGTGACATGTCTATGTATTCAGTAACAACCGAATTTAGCAGTACTGGATCAACGAATTCTAAGGCAGAATAACATAAGGATGTAACTATGAACGGGTGGTGACTGAGAATTTAAACGAAAATTTTGGGGGAATAGGAGCATTGATCTACACCTCACTACTAGCATCTACCGAGTCAACGCAACTCTTGGTGTGCTCAGAGGCTGGCGGATGGCGGACTAGTCTTCGGTCGCCGTTGCTGAGTCCTCAGCATTGACGTCCAAGGCATCGAATGCCTGTGAGATGGAGTTGGAAGTGGTGGTCACATGGGCTTTGGTTGCCTTTGGGCATTCGGCGACTTTGTGATCACTGGCGGCATAGAGGAGACACAGGTTGTGGTCCATGCGTCTTTGACGTTCGGTCAGGAGAAGTTTGCCATCCTTTCTGAGGGTTTTGGTATACTTGGGTGGGTCGGGCGTCTTCCCGTCCTTCTTCTTGGACGTATCCTTGCTGCTGTTATCATTGCTGTTATGTTGCTGGCGGTTGTCCGAGGTGGATCTGTTGCCAGGCTTGTCTGATCTGATATCTTTTTTCGGCTTGTTGCTGCCCTCCGCAGACTGTTCAGCTTTTCGTTCCCAATACCTCATGTCGATCCTTTGAACACGATTTCGGAGTTCATCGAGTGTGCAGGGTTTGTCGAAATGGATGAGACCATCTTTGATGCACTTTGGCAGTGCCGTGTATGCCTTGCAGAGGAGGGCGTTGTCGTTGTAGTCGACAAAAGCCGCGAGCCTGTAAAATTCCACAAAGAACCAAGTGGCTTTGTGGTTGTCCTGCATAGTTAGCTTTTCAAGGGCCATCTCAGCATCGGCTCTTTCGTCCCAAGAGCCGAAGTTGATCTGTAATTCGTCGATAAAAAGCTCCAGGTTGCTGGTCCAATGGGGTTCTGTATTGGGATTACCCATCAGGTAGGGCTCGAAACATTCCAGAGCCATTCCTTTCAGGTAGGAGACTATGTGATTGACTTTTTGCCTATCATCGGGCAATGAGTTAGGCCGGGTGTGGAAATTCATTCTGCAAAGGAAGATGAAACCCTTTAACTTCTTTGGGTCGGTTCCATCGAAGGGTTCTGGTTCAATAATGAGATAGTAATATGTTTCAGGGGGAGCGAGTCAAGGAGTGGATAGGGGGTGAAGGAACAATGAAGAGGATAGGACGAGAGGAGTGGTCCAGACGATGTACCGGGTGTACCGAGCCGAGGCCACATGGTAGTGCAAGATGATGTGGGCAAGGGCCGGTTGGTCGGTATTCCCGAGTGAGCCGGTACTCGGTGTTGCGGACTTGACAGTTCATATCTATTCAACAGGCTGTCCCAAACATTTTTTGAAGTATCACAGTTTAGGCCTGCTTGAACATTTGGGACGATATTCATAAGGATTGTGGAAAGTGCTTGGGCATCTGCCTCTTCCCATGTGGCTAAGTCATCAGGGTCTGTTTTTGGTGGCATGGTTTTTGCTCCAGATATATATCCCCAGAGTTTTGCCCCTTTTAGGTAAGGAATCATGCGTGGTTTCCAAAAATTCCAATTGGAACCACCTTCTTTCAACCATTCAGACTCATCGTATCGCAGGATCTTGAAAGAGTCAGGCATCTTGAGGTCTTTATTAAAGTTCAAGGTCTTGTTCGAGGTATGTCTGTTTAGTTAGGCGTGGGGCCCATAACTGTTAAAAACTAGACAAAACGTAATTCAGTCTTCGATGTGAAAGACTCTGTTTATAATCAAGATTATCTCCCTAGACAAAAGGTAACTATGTAAAGAGCAATGTATCAACAAAAATGGAGGCTAGGGTTCAGATAAGGAATACTCACTTCAGTCTTGGACGTGAAAGACTGAAGTGAGATAGAACAAAGGCATTGTACTTATATACCCCCTGAGTCAAAATTAGAATGAAACTCCAAGTGAATCCATTCCCACACCGTGAACAATATTGTCCCACAACAACCCACAGATGTTCGGTCTGCGAGACAAGAAAATAAAACATACTAATCTTAACAGGGAGGGCTGGGGAGGTGCAGGAATGACAAGGGGAGGAGGGGGGATGACCGCGGGAGGCAGTGAAGGAAGAGGCGGTGGAGATGGCACCCTTGGCATTTGAGGCATTAGGTAGGTTCCTTTTTGTATTTCTCAGCATAGACACACTTCTGACATATTATTAGCCCATTTGTGAGTACCTTGTTGGCTGTCTCCTGTGTGGTGAAAGTGAAGAGAGCATGGCCACAGGTCTGGTTTACTGCTCTGCACTGCTTGGGCTTGATCTGTCAAGTACATGTACCAAGTGTCCGGTAATTCAGCAGTGCCGACCGAGCAGTTAGACTATGCCCATGCACAAGTGTCCAAGCTGCATACAAGTCACTTGGGATGCTGGTCTCAGCTCGGCACATCTACTCTCTACATTTCCCATTCCTACCATAGGTGGTGGAGGAGGAGTAGGGGGTGAAGGAGGAGGCGGTACAGGGGGTGGAGGCGTAGGTGTTGACACCCTTATGTGCGGTGTCAGAGCAGGTGATTCAGGAGGTGGAGGGGATGAAGGTTGAGAAGTTGAAGCTTCATGTTGGAAGAGGGGAGTATGCATCCTCGTCCTTTTTGAGGGTCCTGGTCTGTCCAAATTGCGAACTTCAGGTGTACCTTCTTCCCTCGCCCTTTTCTTTCTCACACTTCCTTCAACTTCGCTATTCCTCGCCTTCCCTTTCCCTTTTCTCTTACTAGTGCCTCTACCTCGCACATTGATTGAACACCCAACTCCCCTCTCACTACACCACATGCACGCACCCAAATCTAACTCATCATCCCACTTCCTCAGACACGTGTTTTGACGCTTGATGCATCAATCACATGGAGCATCCGACTTATGACCCTCAATCCAAGGGGTATCTTCATCCTCCTCGACCAACCTCGCATCACGATAAAACACGACGAGGTTGTTGGTGTCGTCACCTCGCATTTTGAGGTGAGCGTACTGAAGGAAACAACCGATAAGCAAAAAGTTGAATCACGAGAGGAGGCTTACTTACCTTTGCACTTTTTAAGTGCGAGCCTTCAATCCATGGCACCCTCATGTCGATGGTGCCTTGTGCATCTTCTTCAAGTTGTGTCCTAGCATGCTCAATGGTGGACGATGAGGGGGTGGGGATGTCAATGGGATGAGGGGTGTTGAGGTATGATGCGATGGGCGAGCTGTATATGCCCCATGAGTTTGCGGATGTACGAGGGGTTGATATACGAGTCTTCCATTGGCAACGTCGATGATGGTTACCCCCCAAACTCCCTCATGGTCACTCTTATACGCTTTTGCACTTCCAAATTCCAACGGGGCCACCATTCTAGAACTTCATTTCCACGGCCTCGTGGGACTCAGCCGTAAGGGGGGGATACTGTCAGGAACCGTACGCCGGTATACCCGACTATTCATTTCAGCCCACTCAGCCCAACTCCACCCTCGCTCACCTATTCAACTATATGCCCTCAGCCCATGGACTATATGCATCTCGTGTATCCATCTTGGCATCACATGCTCCTGTCAATTCATTCATTTCATTTATGTCACACTCCATATACTCGCTATTCCATTCCGTCTTCATTTACATCAATATCCTTTCATTTACATTCCGCTCCACTTTCATTTATTCGCAATTCCGCTCAGTTTTTTATATCTGATTTGCTATTACGTTCCTTAGGGTAACTCCATTGGGGATTGGAGTGACACGTCACTCCCCAATGTCATGGAGGAGATCATTATTTGGGGCGTAGTATTTCTGTTCTCGCTTTTCACGATCCTCGGCTTTCTTATTCTATTACAGGAATCTAATTGACTCCTAGTAGATTTGAAAGTAGTATAAAGATCTTGTACTTCAGTAGTTCAGTCCTCAGTCAGATGATCAACCTTGATTTTCTACTAGCTAATTCTCTGTCTTGCCTTTCTGAAATTAGGGCCAGTGCGACCCAGTGGGCGCAACACACAAGTTGAAGCCATACCCTGCCCCAAACCTCGCCATTGATTTATCTTTGGGAGATTTTACGTTAATTACGATTATGTGATTCCTTCACATCGTAACAGATTCCCATCTCCAGACTTTCCTATTGGCAGTCTCACATTTATCAAAGCTAAATTCCTCAGGACTACCCATCCCACAAAAAAGCTAGCTGAGAAGTTTTTGGGTCCATTTGAAATCATTACACATCCCGGTACTCACTCAGTTACTCTGAAACTCCCAGGCTACATGAATGCAGTACATCCTGTATTCCACATTTCAATGCTTGAGCCAGCCTCTCCTAATCCCATTCCTAATTGTGCTCAACCACCTCTGCCCCCCGTCATTATCGACGGTGAACCCGAATTTGAGATATCCGAGAACCTCGACTTGAAAATCGATAATCGATGTATGGCATGCAGGTTATCGTACTTAGTGTGGTAGGCAGGATACAATGGCACAGATGAAGAAACTTCATGGCTCCTTGCAACAGAACTCAACCACACTTCAGAACTCGTTCAAGACTTTCACAAGTCATATCCGTCCAAACATAGACCATTACCCATTCCATAAGCACCTTGCAATTTCTCTTCCATTCACTCTCGCTCATTCCGTTCATTACCACTCTTCACATTTCAATTCCTTTTGTTCCGTCTTCAAATTCAAAAAAAAAAACCCTCAATTCCAATCCACTCATTCCAACTCGCAATTCAGCTTCTTGTTTCCGTTTTCAAGTTCAGCTCCCATCCATCATTCCTTATTCCAATTCAACTCTTAATTCTGAACCATTCACTCAATTCACATTCAAGTCCAATTCAATATACATTTAAGTCAAAACACTCCTATGCTACAAATACAACTCTATTTTGCCATCCTCTTCCTCATCAAACACACTCCTCGGTTGCCCAGAACCCATCACCCAATTCTCCCAAGTACCCCGCACCCTGGGTGGCTCCTGCACCAAGCCTGCACTGGTGGATGTCTGATAACCTATCTACAATGACAAGTTCCTTTACCTCCGCTTGCAATTCCTCATTTGCCACCTGCAGCTTGGCATTTTCGTGTTTGCTATCTGCCACTTCCTGACAAAGATCGTCCATGGACTACTTGAGCTCCACCAGAGCAGCAGTCAGTGCAAAGACTGGGGAGGGCTGGGGGGGCACAGGGACAACAGGGGGAGGAGGGATGACCATGGAAGGCGGTGAGGGAAGAGGTGGTGGGGATGGCATAGGAGGTGGTGGGGATGGCATAGGAGGTGGTGATGGAGTAGGAGGTGGAGGGGGAGGCAGTGGAGGGGGTAGAGGCATAGGCGATGACACCGTTATGTGTGGTGTTGGTACCATCATAGGTGGTGAGGGAATGGGTGGTTCAGGAGGTGGGGGGGATGAAGGCTGGGGAGTAGGGATCCCAGGCTGGAAGATGTCAAGTCCACGATACCATGTTCTGATTTACTCGGCAGTACCGACCAACCGACCCTTACCCATATCATCCCTCACCAGTGTGTGGCCTTGGCTCGGTACATTCAG
>QLPI01009168.1:0-12590 GCA_003314275.1 Chroogomphus rutilus
GGGTGGTGAAAAGGGGGGTAATGTGAAGGGGGTGGTGCCATGGATGGTGGTCCCGAGGTTGCTGACACTTCTGAGGATAATCCTGAGTTGGACGACATCTCTGAGGGTGATGATTGGTGAGTTACCAAAGGGTAGTTCACGAAGAATGGTTTGGTCATATTCAAACGTGGTTGTGGGTCCATGCTCAAAAATCCAGAATTAGATGATGGCTCTAGAGGGTGTGCCAGGGTCTGAGGCATCTGGAAGCTGGGCTGAGTGATGGGTAGGTCCTGGGGGATGGATACACAGTGGGCAGAAGCCTGGGTGATAGTCTGTAGGGCTTGTGCATGTGTGATGTGTCTCGTGCTCATAACAATCAGGAGTGTGAGTATGAATATAGTGTTAAATCCACATGTCACATGCTTATCAAAATATTTCTGGCAGGATTTCTGGAGGTTTCCAATGGGGTCCATGAAGGGGGTCAAGGCTCTGAGGAAGTAAGGTGTTGTGGTCACAGATTCACAGGTGGGGCAGAAGGACAGAAGCAGTTGGGAAGTGCTGGGGACTTAAGGTTGGTCATGGTATTAGGTTGGTATGACTAGTCATTCGAGTGTTCGAAGTCAGAGGAACTTGGCTTCCACTTATGTATTGTGCCCTCCTTGAATGTCTGTCCTTAATATTGGAAAGTTGGAAAGCTTACCAGAACTGAATTGGAACTTAGGACACAGATTAAGTCGATATTCATACTGGCAAATAGTACAGTTGACTGGGGGGTTATATACATGTAGCTACTCCTTATATTATCTACTTGCCAACTAAAAACGAGGGACAGAAGGGAATACAAGGGGTCAATAGAAAGGTGAGAACAAGGGAGCAAGGTATGTGGTGATCACATGAGTTACCTATTGAAGGAGCAGAACCTTGGCTGCAGAATCACAAGAGGGTCAGGATTGCAGAAACTTCAGATTGTTGCAATGGGATTGCAGAAGGTGGTTGTTCCAGGTTTTATGGTTGGAAAAGTCCTGGAAAGGGTATGGATGGTTTCATGGGAATTTGAAAAGGTTTACTGGAGGCATGAGCCATAACACAAAGTCTTGTCTCAGGTTCCAAAATATGACTTCTTACACCTGCTGCTAGCAATTATAGCTCACTGGGACCTGGATGTCTAATATATCAATACCAAATCAGTATACAATAGATACTTAGAAGAAAATATTTACATGGATCAACTAAAGGACTTTGTAGTCAAGGAAAAACATCAGGTGTGTCTTCTGAAGAAGGCCTTATACAGCTTAAAACAGGCAGATGGGAAATGGCATGTTCAACTAGATTCCATACTGGAAGAACTTGGTTTTCTAAATAAGATTTCTGGCAATACCTCAATATTGATCAAATATCATGATAGAAGAGCCTTACTCATTCTACTGGTCTATGCTGATGACATCACTCTCTTTTGCATATTAAATTATATTGGTTCCTTTGAAACACACTTTCCAATCACTCAATTCCTCAAAATCTATATTATTGATAATCATTTGAAGAAAACCTTTACTATTAGCCAGGACCATTACATTCAGCACATACTCAAGCACTTTCACATGCTTGACTGCCCTTTAACTTTCACTCCTTTTACTACTGGAATGAAACTCTTGGCTCATAATGATATGAGACCTAATCCTCAGCTCTGAATGCATTATTAGCAGAACATTGGATCTAATGTAGGATATGTATACCTTGATATCTGTTTTACACTGAAATGACTTGCTCAATATGGATGAGAACCTACACAGTCACTCCTCAATACTGTATTTTATATCCTTCACTATCTTAAATATATACAGCACCACAAGCTCATGTATAGCAGGAATGACTACAGTGAGCTTATTACATTCATGGATCCACACTGGGCTACTGACACCAATGACTGCCACTTTATATCAGCCACTTCTGCACCTTCATAAGTGGATGTGTTGCATGGCAGACATGCAAACAGCATACCATTGTACTACAGAAGCAGAGTATATGGGACTCACTGAGCATATAAAGTATGGAAAGTAGCTTATTTCCTTGCTATAATAGCTTGACTTTGATTCCAACCTGATTGAGGCTCTACACAGATTTACTGGTGCCAAAGCCATTGTTAAAAATCCAGTCCACCATGGCAGGACCAAGCATATTGATATCTAGTGCCATTTCTTCTAAGGTGCTATTTCAGATGGCACTTTCAATGTCTCACATTAGGCCCAAATAATAATCTTTTTCCACAATCAGCATGAGTTGCTCACAGAGAAGCTTGGTGTTATAAAAGACTCAATCACAGGGGAGTGTTGAAAAAGCAGAAATGCTTGAACAATTCCCAAATCTCAATTCCCAAATCTGTCTGAGGCAGGAACTCTCCAATGTTTTCCACCTTTCCACACCCTGTATACAATGATAAACAACAGCATTATAAGTAGAATAGTCTTGTATGATCATTGTTCAGCTTTGTCTTTGAACGCCCGTCTTAAAATCTGAAACCAGAAATTTGCATTATCTACATTGTAGGGCTCACCCTAGCCATCTTAGTCATCAGAGGCAAAATTTCGGTGTGATATCAGGCCTCTGAATCAGTCAACTTTGGTCAAAAAAGTCCAATAATATCTCTGATGCTCACAAATGTTGAATCTATGCTACCGGGATTTCACGTAAATTACCCAGTCAAAGCCATGTCTTGCTGGTTTAGCTTTGGCTTCTGACATACAAAGCCAGGCCAAGGCCAAATTCTCTGCGATGACATGTGGCTTGGCTTGGCTTGTGGCCTGAAGCCAAGTGATGCACATCACTAGTCGAGGTGGATTGAGATCGATTGAGACTAATCAAGACCGAGCTGTTTGGTCCTTTCCATTAATGCAAGATGCTCCATCTTTGTTGATGCTTCTTCAAAATCCATACAATACCAATACATTGCCACATACCCGCATATAGACAAGGCAGCAGCCCAGTTTGGTAATCAGCATCCATTAATATTCCAAGATCTAGACTGGGCATCTCTATATACCTAAATATGCAATTAGCTGTATGTACAATCCAGTGCTCTGACCAATTCAATGTTACAAATTGGCTGAGATGCTGCACTGAAAATGCCCCATCTGCTCACATACCAAGTGCTATGTATTTCAACTGAAGAGCATAGCCAGGCTACTAGTCACATAGTAGCTGGCCTTTGCACATAGAAGCTTAGGCTAAGACATGTTGATTCTTTATTGAAACTCAGCTAGGCTACTGTACCAGTTGCTTACTAACACTGTAAGTAGCTTCTACGGCTTGTAACTCCAACACTATGTACATGTGTGACCCTATAGCTCTCCCATCAGTGTTGCTGAGAATATATATATATTCAGTTTTATGTAATTTCTGGCTAAATATGATGAGTTCAACCTGAATATAAGATCTAATACATAGGATAGATAGTTGCGACTGAAATGGTGAAGGAGCTTGGATAGCTGGTTTCAGTGAGAGTAGAATACAAGTAATTGAAAGGTGAGACAGTAATATCAATTCACATCCAACAGTACTTTTAAATATGCATGCCTTCGCTACGTTGACAGGCTAACACTATAAACGAGGTGACAGCTACTGGAGTACTAGTACTGCATGAAGGCAACCGGGAAGAGTCAAAAGATCATGCATTGAGTAGTAAGATCATGCCAGAGAAGGCAAGTACCATATGCCAGTAAGGCATAGAGAGTATAACAGCACCGGACACCGCCGAGGATGCTGCGCTCGCAGGGATATTCGTCCCACTGACACTAGCCAAGCTGGTTTGGGTGGGAAAACTCGTTCCAGTTGGTAAACTCGCTCCAGTTGGTAAACTCGCTCCAGTTGGTAAACTCGCTCCAGTTGGTAAACTCGCTCCAGTTGGTAAACTCATTCCAGTTAGTAAACTCGTTCCAGCAGGCAAGCTCCCTCCATTAGTCAAACTCGCTATAATAGAGGAGGTAGGTCCACCAACCAAACCAAGCTTGAAATTTCAACAATCACTATGCCAGTCAACTAACTTGAGGTCTCAGATGAACATACAGATGAGGCGCTAGCTTCGATTGATGCTAGCTGAGCGCATGCATTTCGTATTCCTGTTACAGAGACGGTGTCCAGTCATGTAAAGAGTGATAATAAACACCATTGACCTTGAAATGCTTCTTGTGCTTGAGCGGAGGTTACCGCTCCCATTGAAACCGCACAAGAATAGCATGTCTGTACTTCATTGAAGTAGGTGTTTGAACTAGCAAGTAACACACAGCGCTGTCAACGTGTGAGGGTGGTGAAGTTCGTGGTTAATCATACCAGGAGCAGGCTGCGTCTGCGGCAGGAGAAGTGGCTGATGCAATACATTGTTCCACGTCAGGAAATTGACACTGTGAGTCGCACTAATTATCCAGAAGATACATTAGAATACATGTAAACCTTTCCCTCGACACTTACCCCAATGAGGGAGGGAATGGTGGGGCTAGACTGTCTTCTTGTGAGAGGTACAGTAGTACCAATGGCTAGAGTAGAACCCGTATATATATATATATTAAAAAAACATTGGGGAGTATGAAGTATCACACACCATTGTAAAATAATAAAGAGAAGACGACAAGGACAAAAGAATGCATTGGTTGTTGGCACTCTTAATAGTGATTGCAGGGAGCCTGAGTAGACAGGAAAAGAACTCACCGATGTTTTTATATCTCCTGATATGAGCATGAGGTGCATGGATTTTTCCTAAACATAACCAAGTTTGTAGGAGTTTCCTGATGTCATCTAGTCTGAGACGTTGGACAGATGATCGTGATACATGACGTAGAAGATCGTCATTTTGACAGTTCTGATGCTGGATAAATTTGATGATACTTTTATAACATGAGCCGAATCTGGAAAACAATAACATAGTATTGAGATGCAGAAGTGTACTGTGGTCGTTCCAAATCTGAACAGAATCTGAAAAGGTGTTAGCGCACCAGACGCAGAAGAAAAATATTGCTGAAAATTCGCATCAAACTCCCAGTGTTGAGTGCCAAGAAGCTTCGAAATGACTTTCTTCGAGCATGCGTCATCATGTGATGACTCACAGCGGTCGGTCGGAGGTGCAGGCGTGAAACTCGGCGGAACTGAGCGGGATTAGTTGAAAAGGGAAAGAAATTTTCTATTTTAAAGCCGAGAAAGAAGTAGGTCCCTCAACAGGACCGCCTGTTATCATAACTCATAACGGTGACTTGGTGCTCCAATCTTAAAAATGAAAAGCAGGACAATTTTTTGGACTGAGACGCATCATGGAGTCCCACACTGTCTTCCCAACTATGATGGCATAGGATCCGAGTATTGTGTGAACCTCATGTGTGACGATGGAAGATCCTTTCCTATGCAGGGAGCCGTGAGAAAATGAGCTGAGCGTTTATCTGACCTTAATTCCATCCATCCAATTCGCCAGGAAACAGAAGCTCTGTCAGAACAATAGGACAGCCAAGCTTTAATCGGATATGGTTCGCCCTATGGGAGTTACCAAATCGCCAAGAACTACATGGCCATGGTCAGATTGTTGTTAGACTGTTTCTCATGAGTGCAGCCACGTGCTGTCTTATTTCGTGTGCATATGTAATCACTCACAATTTTTTGCTACGTGTATTTTTATTCAGTTTGTTTATCTTGAAAAACGCGACTTTTTATGGTCATATATCTCTAAAGGTGACAGAAGTCACAACATGTATCAAGGATGGTTACCTCAGTACAATTGCGAGTGCCATACCCTGACATCTAAGTTTAAGGCTGAAAGTGGGTTTGGACTGATATACTTCTTGCAACCCCAATCCTTCTGCTATAAATATGTAAGCATTATTGTGTGGTAAACATAGGGTACACTTCACTTGACACATCATGGGAGTAACTGCCTATTGTTCTTTATTGTTCTCCCAATCAGTCACACTCTGTGCCTGAACTAAAGACTATAAGTAGTTTACATGTATTATCTGCACTCCTCAGCTCTTCTGCTGAACTTACAGTTGGTGCAGGCTTACTCTGCCAATAGAGTTGCCTTCACAATATATCATTGGCAAAAAAATGGTATCAAAGGATGGGCAATATTACAAACATTGTAAGAGCCTCATGTCCGTTGTCAAGGGACGTGAGGCTGGTAATGTAAGTACAGTAGGAGGAATACCGCCGTATGATCCCTCATGCAGCGAGCAGTAAACCCATAGCATCTAACAAAGCAGCTACCATAGGGCCATACGATACACCGGCTATAACAGCGCTGTTATTTTTCGCTGAACCACTGGAAGAAGTTGTTAACCCGGTAGATGGGTTTGATGGGTTTGAGGAACTAGAAGAGCTCGAGCCACTGCCGCTTCCGCTACTAGAGCTAGAGCCGCTGCCGCTAGAGCTACTGCCGCTGCCGCTTCTAGATCCACTTCCACTCGAAAGCTGTTAAAGTCAAAAAGCCGTTGGAATTGGAATTCAGCCTTGGTAGGCGAGAATGGACGTACAGTAGGTGGGTTACTGAGAGGCATCCCTGCATCTGAACAAGCAGTTGTAAGCCCTGTTCACAGCAAATCAGTATAAATATGTGCGAGGACAATAGCTATCAGTGTACCTTGCAAGGCTTGCTGCGCAGTAGCAGCATCGAGGCTTCCCGCGGCAACGGCACATGATTAGCATGACGCAACGGCATTAGTGTAAGATGATGTACTAAGATTTGGTAGAACTCCATCAATGCGTCGAATAATGAGTTTACGTTTAGTCATACCATTCGCATGTCAAGGGGTTTGAATTGCTCTGAGACAAACACGAATTGGTGGACGAGACAGAAGAACATGTCGAGGCACACTGCATTCCCAGATATATATGTTCAGCGCATTGGCACCATGAACTTGGTAGATTATATTCACCTGCGGGTCTTTGGGTACGTTGGGGGCAGACTGTCTTCTTACGAGAGTCTCTTATGTTGCCCTGGTGACTAGAGCATATGATGAGGGTCATAAATTATGAGAGAGTATCAGAATGCAAGAACTATCACATACCATTAGAAAACAAAATAGCGAGGATAAAGAGAACGACAGAGGGCATTGGTAGGGGTGATACTAGGCTTTATGAAAAGTTGAGCAAAACAGAGCTTTTACGCTTGTCTATATAATAGGGCCACCCTTGGTTTTCGATCTAACCAAGTAGCAGGCTCCCTCGTTGGAAAAAAAATCGGGTCGCTCACGGTTGCTTTCGCGACTAATGTATTGCGCGCTGAAAACTTAGACATCGGATAACAATTTGCGATCAACGGCGCGAGAACTCAATTTGGTGCCTTTTGCTAGTATCTGCAGGTTGAAAAGTCTGGTTTCATTGAGATGCATGCGGTCCTCACTGTAACAACTATAGAGTGCAGCCAGGCTACTAGTCGAATAGTAGCTGGCCTTTGTGCGTAGAAGCTTAGGCTAAGACATGTTGATTTATTTATTCAAACCCAGTTAGGCTACTGTACCAGTTGCTTACTAACACTGTAAGTGCTTCTACCACTTGTAACTCCAAAACACCCCCTCAAGTATAGAAGTGTACACTTGTTCTCTTTTGCAGCCATGCAAGGTAAGTGTGTAGCAGTGTAGTACATACTGCTTTGCCAATAAGATTCTGAATGGCGCTCAGTAGTGCTGGCAGTTAGTTTCAAGTTGTGGGATTCCTCCAACCTCCTCTTTGTCATTTGTGGGACTGCTGTGAATTTGAAAAATGTGCTGCCATTGGGGATTCCATTTGGAGGGTTACTGGATGTGCTCTCCAGCACATCATTTAATGTTAATAACCTCTGGTCCCTTGTCAACTATCCCATACTTTCCTCGTTCTCCCAGCTCTAGTCCTGGTCCCTGTGCTTTCTAGCATGGTATCCCATGTGTGTGAACAATGTGAATTTTTCTCTCATGTTTAGGTAATTTGGTAGGGAAAAGATCCTATAAAGTAACATTGGCATTGCCTCTCTGTATACATGTGACTGTGTCACATGATCACTAACCGGACACGTCATCTTCCATCATCTCATTTGATGGTGATTCCATGCTAAAGCTAGAGCTGGGCTGGCTTTGGCCTCGACTTTGTTCTGTGTGGCATCTGGTACTCTTGACATCATAATGGGTCTTGCAGGCTCTGTGGATGGTACGGTGGTCTGCCTTGATGGCTCTGCCTCGACATGTTGGGTCATGATTTTATTCCCCTGCATTTGTGTTTTACACTTGCATCTTTATTTCTCTTTTGTGCTTTTGTCAAGTACATGTACCAAGAACCGGACACTTGGCAATGCCAACCAAGCAACCATCCTATATCCACGAACAAGTGTCCATGCTGCATGCATAACACTTGGTATGCCAGTCTTGGCTTGGTACATCCACCATCTACACTCCTTGTCCTCACCCTTCGGTCCACCTCGGGAGTTCCTGCCCTTGTGTTATCCTCGGTTACAGCCATTGTTTTATAGTCGGCCACTCCCTATTGTCCTATCCTTGGCCACATTTCTATTATCCTATGCCTTATTGTTCTATCCCCATTTTGCATTCCTTCATTCTAATTTTATTCGTTGTGGACAATGACCACATGCTCTGCATACCTTGTTGTCTCACATTCCTTATTCCACATGTCGCTTCTTAACTTATATAAGTAGGACATGGATGTACATATTTCCTCATTCTGGGTATCAACTAGGCTTAGGCCCTTCTACCTTCTTCCCCTCTGTTAAAGTCCTTGACTCAGGCCAGCATCACCAGCATCCTCCCAAGTACCTGTCTGTTGCAAATCAGTGGCATGCATGGCAAGTAGGGTGCAACACACGAGTACGTTGAAGCCAATGCCACTACTCTTGGCCTGCAGGACTTGGCCATAGTCCACTCGACCCTTCAACAGCACCCCTCGGCAGTACCAAAGTCTGTCAGTACCCGAAGCTTGACAGCTTTTCACTTTTCCATTTTTATTCTCTGGCGCTTTAAATAAGCACCCATAACAACAAACCATTGCACATCTTCGGGGCTTGTCTTTAGCATCCATATTGACAAGCCTCAAAGGCCATTGTTGCTCTCTGTGTGTGACAGTTAAGAGTCTCTAGACCTTCCCTTCCAACAGGTTATGGGCCCTGGGTTTTAACCATCCCACACTGCAACACACACTCGTCCAATCCTCCTACTTTTTGACACACACCTTCCTACAGGTACCATCCACCTCCTGTCCAATTTTCAGCCTTATCCGTCAACAATTGACTTCGCAACACCCTTATCATGTCCAGGTGTCATCCTGCCCTTTTCTGCTACCACCCTTCCTGCTTTCATATCACCCTCCTCAAAAACACCAACTATTCCCAGTTGAGAGGAGAGATGAGGGCTGTGTTGCAGAGCAAGAGAGTGTGGCAGATTGTCATTGGAAGGAGGGTCAGGCCTGTTGATGCTGTCAAGGCAGCCATTTGGGATGAGGAGACATCTATGGCCGCTGGAGATATCTTCTTAGGTGTTCAGCCTGATCAGAGGGTTCATTTTGAGGGTATTGCTGAGGATCCAGTCAGGATGTGGTCAAAACTCGAGTTTGTATACCTCCAGGGGCCTTTTACCATCGCTCCTGCACCTATGCAGCTTCCTGCTTCATCTACTAGCTCTATTGCACCCCAAATGAAGTTTTGTGCACTCTTAAAACACCAGGGACATTCCCAGGACATCTGTCATCATTTTCTACCTGCAAACTCAAATTCTCAGCATCAAAATCGCTCTCAGAAGCAATCTTCACCATCTAACATCATTGTGCACACCAATACTACCTTATCTGCTCCAATTTTGACCCCTGATGTTGAATTTGATAGAAATAACAGTGCTGCATCATTTTCTGCCTTTGCACTCTCTTCCACACCGCTTCAGCTCAATGTTGAGTTTGATTGGATTGCAGACACCGGTACTACATCTCATATGACTCCTCATCAACACTGGATATGTAATTTTCATCCACTTGTCATTCCCATTCAGCTTGCAGACCACCAAGTCATCTATTCTACTGGTGTTGGCACTGTCCAATTTTCACTGGTGGTAGATGGTGTTGAGAGGCACACTTTAGAGTTTACTCGAGTGCTCTATGTTCCTGCATTGAGCAACAATCTCCTCTCTGTCTTATACCTTACTCACCAAAAGCAGTTCACTGTTACCATTGTCCATGATCGCATTACATTCACTCAGAGCAGAAACCTTCTCTTCACTGCCTCTGTAAGCACTCACAACACTGCTCTCCTTGATGGTTCTACTATTCCTGTGCCTGAGTCTGGGAAATTTTCCAGCACTTGTGTCATGGATCTCTCTCTCTGGGATCGTCATCTTGTGCATATGAACCTAGAGAGTGTCAAACACCTTGTCAAGGGTGATCTGGTGGATGGTTTGGTGCTCAAGTTACAGCAAAACCCTGATCCTATTTGTGAACCATGTCTTTCTGGCAAGCAACATTGGAACCCCTTTCCTTCTTCATCCACTCATGCATCTAAGCCACTCGACCTTGTCCACACTGATCTCCATGGACCTCTCCCTGTGCACACCTATTCTGGGTACAGATTTTGGGTTCTGTTCATTGATGACAAGACATGCTTTCACTCTTTCCACCCTCTCCACACCAAGGATGAGGTGTTTGTGGCATTTAAGCAGTACAAGGCATGGGCAGAGACACAGCTTGGTCTGAAGATCAAGTGTTTGCACAATGACAAGGGTGGGGAATACATGTCCAAGGAGTTTCAGGATTTTACAGATCTACATGGAACTGAACGCCAACACACTGTTTGTGCCAGTCCACAACAGAATGGAGTTGCAGAACATGCCAATCATACAGCTGCTGAGGTCATTACCACCATGCTTGCTTAATATAAACTACCTGCATCATTCTGGGGAGAAGCATTGGCTGCCTGTGTCTACATCTGGAATCACAGTCCCACTCATTCTCTTCATGACATCACTCGATTCCAGGCATGGTATGGCAAGAAACCGTCCGTTCAACACCTTCGTGTCTGGGGCTGCACTGCCTATATCCATGTTCAGAAGGACCAGTGCAAGGGACTTGAGTCACACACTCAGAAATGTGTCTTCATTGGTTATCCTCCTGGTGTCAAAGGCTGGAAGTTCTGGAATCCTGACACTCGCAAGGCTCTAATCAGCAATGATGCTGAATTTGATGAGTGTGTCTTCCCTTCATCATCCCCTTCACCACATTTGCATCCTGCTCCAACTCCTGCACAGTTTATTGATGTCTCAGAAGATATGCCAGAAGTGGTTACAACTCACAACCAGTCTCCTGCTCCTGCACCAATCCCTGCACCAGACCCATTGCCTCCTCCTGCACCTGACCCACCACCTCTCCCTGCACTGGTCCCTGTTCCCCCTCCTTTGCATCGCAGCACTCGTATCCGTCACCCTCCCAGAGAGTTCTGGAAGATTGATCATGACAAAATTCATTGCAACATCTCTCCTGAGTCCAATGATGAGGATGAGGGTGAGCCTGTTGAAAAGGCAGCTGGCCTCATTTCTGTGTCATGTCATCCAGATGAGTTGCTATCTCCTGCTGCTGCCATGGAGTATGTCTTCCCAGTCAGTGGGATGGAGCCCAGAACACTTGCAGAGGCATTGAAGTGTCCTGATGGTCAGCTTTATCTTGATGCTGCTATGGAGGAGTTTCAGGCATTGGTGACAAATGGGACTTGGGAACTGGTCAAGCTCCCTGCTGGTCGTAAAGCTGTTCTCTCTTGTTGGGTGTTCAAGGTCAAATATTGTCCTGATGGTTCTATTGAGCATTACAAGGCTCATCTTGTGCAAAGGGCTAGAGTCAGCATCCTGGACTTGACTATACAGAAACATTTGCACCCACTGCCAAGTTTGCTGCCCTTCATGCCATTCTGGCCATTGCTGCCATTGAGGACCTGGAACTTGAATCCCTTGACATATCCAGTGCTTTCCTATTGACACAGAGGTCTATCTTCAGCAGCCTGAAGGATTTCACCAGGGTAGATCAGATCATGTTTGGAGACTTCTCAAGGCACTCTATGGACTCAAACAGTCACCCAGGGTGTGGAACAAGAAGCTGGACACTGTCTTACATGAGTTAGGCTTCACTTGCATCAAGTCTGACACTAGCATCTACATCTGGCTCAGAGACAATGTCAAAATCCTAGCCCCTGTTGTTAGGGATTAGGGGATGATCCCTTGAAGTCTGGACAGTTCTCAACCGGTTCAATGTGTAGGAATCCACACCTCTCCTCCAAGGATAAATCCAACTTAAAATCAGTCTTATCTGGACTACCAAAAAAATATTATAATGTTTGGCTGGCCATTTAAGAGTGAATTACCTTTAAGTAATTAACTCTTAAATCATCAAGCTTCTCAAGCCCAAGGAAAACCTCCAAAAACACTTATAATTTTCGCTTATTTTCTACTTGGACCCACAAGGACCCACAGCCAGGTGTCAAACAATCACACATGGAAAGTAGTGCCTGTCAAGCCCGCAACACCGAGTACCGACTCACTCGGGAATACCGACCAACCGGCCCTCACCCGCATTATCTCGCACCACCGCGCAGCCTCGGCTCGGCACATCCGGTACATCGTATGGACCAC
>QLPI01009170.1:0-20614 GCA_003314275.1 Chroogomphus rutilus
GGTTCGCTGCAGACTCGCGTTTCAATACGACTGTATGGCACCCAGTGTGAGCAGCGCACCTTAACGCCCTCCGCATAGAGCACCGCCTCATGTCGTCTCCGCCGCGTCCGCTCGTCAGTAGATGTATCTTCCTCCTTCTCCAACGCCGCGCGCTTCTGCTCCAGCCCTATATCCACGACCTCGATGCAGTACTCCACGATCTCCGTACGCGCTTTCCACCCCGCTGCTCACACACCGGCGCAAAAGTTAGCTATCAAGACAAAGCTGCGGGCCCACGTTTGAGCCTAGGTCGCAGGTACCCACCGACAAGTTGGTTCCAAAAGTACGCGCAAGCCTCGTCCTGCACCGACATCCCCGCTGCACTGCCTGCGCCAGAGCCAGCCCGATCGCGGTCCCGGAACTGCGCCAGGTTGCGGTTCAGCCGCATCGTCACAGCATCGTCGAGCTTGCGGTACTCCTTCATGAGGTCTACCATGACATTATTTGGGATGAACATTGTGTGAAATCTGACGGAGTCTTGCCTTTGAAGATAGAGAGATTATGACATGTGCTCGCCGTGACCTGGACAATCTGGGGAGATGCGGGTACATGAATAGCTTGCGAGCCCAACTGCGGTGTACGAGTGGGCATACAGACTTGTATGTGGAGCGTTATCTTAACGATCTTATGTAATTGGTTGCCGCCTCGGAACTTGTTTTCTTTTTATTAGAAGCCGATGACGCAGGTTTGACGATTACCCCACATTGAATAGTGAGATAGCCGAATGTGGCTCTGAGCACCTGAGGACTTGATAGCCTGATTCTTGCGTTATCTCTCTCTCAACCACCATCATGTACCCTATCCTCGCCTTCTTGTCTGCCCTCTTTTTTTTCCCTGCCATCACGTTACAGTGGGACAGTGGCGCACTCGGCTCACATGTGCAACAGGACACCATCCACGATTCGCAAGTCCCCATCGCCCTCACTCCTGCGCTTGACAACCAGGTCCGCGTCCCTGTCGTCCTAGGCGTCATGAGCCGCTGCCCCGACGCCCTCCTCTGCGAATCTGTCTTCGACGGCGTTCTCGAACAAACCTGGGACATCGTCGACATAAGTCTCTCATTCATCGGCAAGTGAGTCTAATTTCCCCACACTTCCCTCCCCACCCATCATGTATATCGCATATGTACCCCAAGCACCTGAATCTTGAATGCTGATTCCGATTACGAGTCCCTGACTCACCACACTAAACAGAATCGACCCTTCCGAGCCCAAATACGGCGTCACATGCATGCACGGCCCCCTCGAGTGCCAGGGTAACATACAAGAACTGTGCGCGATGCGTGCTGCGCGTACGCAGCAGGACTGGTGGCACTTTGTGCAGTGTCTCAATTTCGAGGGGAAGGAGGTTGTCGGCGATCGGGCTTTGGCGGAGAGGTGTGCGGGAGTGGCTTATATACCGTGGTCGGATGAAGAATACAAGCAGAACAACAAGAGTGATGGAGTAGGAGAGAGTTTTGTGGCCCGTGGAAGCAATGGGATTCAGAGCTGTGTTGATGGACCGGAGGGGAAGGAGTTGTTGAAGTCGAGTGTGAGGCAGACGCAGCGTCTAGGGATAGAGTGCGTGCCCCACTCATAACACCAAATCGTTGATGTTTGTTCCTTATCGCGTCGATGATACAGGAAAAGCTGCACGATCATGATCAGCGGCAAGACGCGTTGCATACACGACGGGACGTGGAAGGAGTGCGAGGTACGTCGTCGCTTGATGACTTGATCCTGACCACATCTTATTAACATTTACCTCAATGCTATGATTCCTCAGACGGGACATTCCGTGGAAGAACTAGTCGGCTACATCCGTGCTGAGCATCGCAAGCTCAACGCGCACGAGGCTTCAGAAGAGGACCCAACCTGGTCGAATAACACGATATCTACATGAACCGTCACGAGTCAAAAGATATTCATCCAATAAGAAATAGTTACGGTGTCTCCTGCTTATGCTAGCGGCTTTGTTTGGTATATCAATTTGCAGAACGCTCGCCCCGCATCTCTCTTCCTGCCATTTCTTTAAATACTTATAAGATAAAAAAAAGGATAGAACACCCTTCTTGCAGATGTACTTGGTCTGTGATGTACAAAATTCTTATATGGTTCCTCTTATATACGTAGTACAAAATACTTAACAAGTTGCATGCTATATTCTCTATAGAGTTAACCAACTTGTGCCTGCCTGAAGTTGATCTTGCTTGAAAACCTCTGAATTCCTGACTGCTTCCTTGAGGTGATACCACAAATAGGAAGATACTGCCTGTTACAAACACCATTCTACAAAATCCAATCTTCTCTACCAGTGTCTGACATTAAGCAAAGGCTTTTTAACCTTGACTGCTGCCTTGAGATAGTTCCTTTTCAGTATATTCCTGAGTATGTGAATAGCCAGGATTCTGAACAATAGTGTTGATATATTTAATAGGATTGTCTAGTTTGATAACATGTTGAAAGGGATGGAATGGCCTCTTGCATGATTGACCAACCCTACTAGTTTTGCCTCTATCTCAATTGATCACCGACTATCTCACCTGAACGAAAGTCTCTAAAGACCATTGATACAACAAATACCTTCTTGAAAAAAGAGATAAAGCACAACAACCCAGAACAGTAAAAAGATTTTGCTACTTCATGTGTTTGGTTGGTGCTTATGTTTTGAATCAACATCAGCAATTCACAGAGTTACACTGGAATGTTGGACATTCTTCACACTTCCTTAGCAATTGGTACTTGCATAAATCGGCATCCTACTTGTTCTTAGTGAATAAGATGCCAGGATGGAAAAATAGACCCCGAAGTGCAGGACTTCTAGCCAAACATGAACAGAAACGACGAACAAAAAAAAAAGGAATCCTCTACATCTACTCCCAAGGTTCAATAACATAGCCTTCCGGCAAGGTGCGGAAAATCCTATCAAGGTATGCTCCCTGGCAGGAATCGAGGTAAAATTGAGTCCAACCCGTCTTCCTCGCACGTTCAAAGTCAACAATGCGCCAATGGTGTTTGTGTCCGTGATGTGGGCAGACAAGGCCCTCATGAGTGATAGGTGCCGCTAAGATATTTCTCCATCTTAGGTCGATCTGCTCAACGCCAAATCGACCGATGTCATGGTATATCTCACGGAGATCTGGCCTGCATAAAAAACGGAAGTTCAGATGCGAGCAATAGAAGACAGGGAATGAGACGAACTCATATTTTTCTAAAGAGACATACATAGGCAGTAGATCTCCCAGTCTCTCCAATACTAGGACCGATACGATGGTCCTCTCATCGACAGGTGGCCGCGAGTGGTCTGATTTTATACTTTCATCGCCCTCCCCAATGTCTCTGTCTTCAAATGTATCAGATATATTAGATGTATCATCTTCCAGCTGGAAACTGGTATCCAAAGGTTCCCTCGTATCGGGAGTCTGGGGAACATCGTTCCCTTTGTCAGCGGTCAAGTCAGGCCGCGCGGGATACGGGGGGTTTATGTTATTCTCGTCTATATAGACGAAATCATCTTCCTTTTCCTCTTCAAAAGGGTCTGATTCATCAGGGTCGTAGTTCTCGTCAGACTCCGCCCAATCCAAAACTTCGCTGTTCGGATCTATTTCAGTAGTGAAGAAGCCGTAGCACCGAGCAATACAGGATCCTTGTAGGTGTTCCATCTCTTCATAAAACCAAGCCTCACGGTCCAGCCGAGCAGAGTAGTGCCGAGCAGAGACTTTGATTACAAGTGGTGGAAGAGAAAGCTGACTGTGGTCGCCATTGATGGTGATTGAGTATACAGATCCCACTTTTCCATGGCCGATGCGTTCAGGCCGTAACGAAACATGGAGGCAGAGATCGCCTGGCGGAGGGAGTTTGGATGGCGGACGAAGCGGTGGACCACCAACTCTGGCCCAGCTGTCCTCGAGTAGCAGTGTTTTGACACGCTGTGGTGAGGTCCGAGAGCACATGATTGAGACAGGAGCCTCATTGACCTTGACCAGACCATCAATAAGGATTGATGAGAAAGCATTTGTTGCCTGAGTACAGAGGGTCAAACATCAGAAAACCAAATTTTCTTGAATTAAACTACATCTGCCGTGAACCCATCCAGCTGCATGGTGAACTTAGAGGGTTTATTGGAGAACCTTTGAACGGCAACTCTTGGGGGAAGGAATCTCGAGCCCGTACCCGTAAACAGTAGAGAGAGCTACAGTACGGCTCAACCAAAATTTTCGACCCAATTTTCTGGTGAAATCGGCTGGTTGAAATTGATAGTAGACGATTAAATGAAGTATCTAACATCAAAATAAAGTCAATCTAACGAGCCTTTTTTTTTCTAAAATTATTTTTATTTTGGACATGTCAAAATTTTGGCCACACCCCAAAAAAAAAAAATCAAAAAATCTGGGAAAAATGTGCAATCAATAACTATGATTAAGTAGTGTATATGATTCCGATAAAATTGGGAAAAAATAACTAAATACCAACTAATAAACAAATAAATACAAATCCGGCACAATCATTACCCGACCGTGAGACGCTGTATAATGCCTGCTGGCCACCGTCCAAAAAGCAAACAAAACATTACTGGACATAATGCAAAACCCTTTGCATTCTGGATTACTTGGCAGTCTGCTCCTGATGCCATGCCTCTGTTTGATACCCGCGTCACGTCACTTCTGCCTACTCTGATTCCTGCCGCAAATTCTACCATTGATAACTCAACCGTACTAGACAGTATTGCGCTCGTATTTGAGGATAAATACTTGCAGGTGTGTGATGAATTTAGTAATCGCATCTTTCATGGAGGTTGAGTCCATGTATAGTTGGTGTCTGCCCTTCCAATGTGAGCGAATGTCTATGGCTTGGGCAAAGTGATTGCTAGTAGTGGCATTTGCTGAGACATTGGCACCAATGGTGGTGTTGGAACCATTCAAACACTCTGGGCGAGAGATGTCGCTGATCCCTTGGATCAAAATATGTAAGTGAGGTAACTTGTTATCTTCAAACACTCATTGATTCGTCACTATGTTTTTTGCATATATGGCTCTCATCCTATATACCTCGAACATCAGTTTGATGGGGCAACCAGTTCCTCATCATTGCATGGGATGTTTCTCTTCAGGTGAGCAGCGACATGTGTTTCAAAACCAGGGAATTGAAATTCTGGCAGCTCTGCAGGGGAAGATATCTTACTCC
This sequence comes from Chroogomphus rutilus, assembly GCA_003314275.1. Classification (NCBI taxonomy): domain Eukaryota; kingdom Fungi; phylum Basidiomycota; class Agaricomycetes; order Boletales; family Gomphidiaceae; genus Chroogomphus; species Chroogomphus rutilus. The sequence goes on from QLPI01009170.1 coordinate 5,202, forward strand.
AAATGCCACCTAATTCCAATGTATCTCTCATCAAATATTGTCTTTTGGACACCTAGATGAGTAGATGAGTCAAAAAGTGATATTGAAGCAACTTCTCAGGAAATGATGATAAGGAAGTAGCAGTACCTGCAAAGGTGGAATCCAAATGCCTATGCTGGAACCCAAATCTGTGTACCAACGAGCTCAGAGTAGTATTGCTCAATGACTTTTTGTGGGCTTGGGCCAGAAAAGAAATAAAAGTCAAGAGTACCTGTGGAAGTGTTCATCTCAAGACACTTGAGTGTGGAAAAAAGTAGTAAATTACATCCAAGGAGACAACATTCAATAAGAGATACATTAGAATTAGGTGGTGTTTGGAGTAAGATATCTTCTACTGCAGAGCTGCTTGGGCTGTTAGAAAGCAAACCAAGCATCACATGTAGTTATTGAACAAGCCATGATGTCAATTGAAGTTATACTTGACTAAAATTTACATCATGACATCGAGATTTGGGGTGAAAAGTTGCACTGAAAAGGCCCAAAAATTTGGCCACCCTTAAAACTCGTTGGAAAAACTTTAGAACATGTTTTTTAGATGTATTTTGACATTCTGAATCTAGATCTAAAATTAGTTTGTCACAAAAAATTTGCGATCACTCAAAACCAAATTGGTTGAGTTTGCTTGTCCCATACTGTAGGTGCTTACTAATGTATGTTGTAAGCATTGTTCAGCAATTGGCAATCTGGCACAGTTCTTGCCGTAACTCAAACATAAGGCATGGAAATCACGTTGAATCTTTCCTTATCTCCCAACTTATAACAATGCTGGCTTACCCTCCCCCAGAGAGACCAGGTGCACACATACTGTACATACCAGACATCATCATTGCAGATGGCAATTAGTTTGGCCTTGGTCCAGACAATGTGGTATCAATTCCCATTTCCACAGCTATTCAATCAACCATTTCAATTCCCACATTTTCTACTACCTACTCAACTCACTTGCAAACAATTAGAGGCAGCCCAGATTAAAACTCAAATTTTCCTAACCTTCAGTCTTACTGTTACCCTCAAGACCCTGGTGTATACACAATTTCCCCATCCAATGTTCAAACCCTACACCCATAACATACACTTGCCCTTCTGCGACCGCCTTGCCTTTTCCAGATGCACGCCAACAAGCTAAAGCCCTTGACTTGATGTTTGGATGGTTTATTGGACACAATGGAAGACTACCAGCAGCGATGACTTCAGAACCAGCTGTTCAACATGAGGTACATACACAGCTCAATGAGCTTCTGAATATCATGCTCTGGGTGTGAAAGTCTTCTTGAAAAATAGAATGTGGACTGAAGCTTAATTACAGACTCACTATGTGACTTTTGGCAGACCCACTCAGAATGCACCATTTTCTCCTCAATGGGGTCAAAGTTGCCCGGAAGCCTATATGAATCCCATAAGCAATAAAAAGAACGCTGGATTCCCGGATTTTATATTATATATATCTCTAACCCAGCATGATCATGCAGCTGTCATAGAAGTAAAGACATGGTGGTCTTATACAGATCAAAATTTCGAATCAATATTTACCACTAAAGTAGCTGCCCATAACTCTGGTAAATTTGCATGGCTAAACTTGTCTTGGAGTGGTGTTTTACTGAAACAGGTAGGTTAATGGTACACATTTAGCCATGATCTAACACCTTCCTTTCCAATTTTTCTTATTTGAACAGTTATAGGGCCAGATGTACTTCTTTGGTGTGAAATGTGCAGCATGTACCAATGGTCGCAAGATTTTCATTTGCATCAAAAGTACCCTAAATGAATTAACTGTATCAGAAATCCATAATTTTGTCAAGTACACATACCAAGATCCTGTCAAGTACACGTACCGAGGATCCGGTAACTCGGCGGTACCGACTAAAATACTCCATTAAGCAACCAAGTACAAACCATTCAATGAGTTGTTCTCGGCCAGACGCACATATCGGTCACATTCCTCGTCCCCATCCCACACCTACTCCTCACTCCTCGGTCCATCTCACCTCGGGACCTCCTGCCCTTGTGTTATCCTCGGCTACAGCCTTGTTTTATAATCGGGCATTTCCTATTGTCCTATCCTAGGGCACGTCCTATTATTCTGTCCTTTATTGTTTTATCCCTATCTTACATTTCTTATTCTAATTTTACTTGCTGTGGACAATAACCACATGCTCTGCATACCTTATTGTTCCACATTCCTTATTTCCACATGTCGCTTCTTAACCTATATAAGTAGGACATGCATGTACATACTTCCTCATTCTGGGTATCGACTAGGCTTAGGCCCTTCTACCTTCTTCTCTTCTGTTAAGTCCTCGACTCGAGCCGGCATCATCAGCATCCCCTCGAGTATCTGTCTGTGGCAAATACAGTGGCACGCATGGAAAGTAGGGCGCAACGCACGAGCACGTTGAAGCCAACGCCACTACTCTTGGCCTGCAGGACTTGGCCATAGTCCGCCCGACCCTTTTGCCAACACCCCTCGGCAGTACCGAAGTCCGTCAGTATCCGACGCTTGACAGATCCTGGTAATTCAGCAGTGCTAACTGAGCAGTCATCCTACGTCCACATACAAGTGTCCACGCCACATGCAAGTCACTTGGTATGCCGGTCTCAGCTCGGCACATCTACCACCCACATTCCCTGTCCTTACCCCTCACATACTCTATGCCATTCACCATCCATTAATCCTACCATGCCTACTCCTCATTCCTCGATCTGCCTTACCTTGGGACTTCCTGTCCTTGTTCTATCCTCAGCCGCAACCATTGTTTTATAGTTGGGCACTCCCTATTGTCCTATCCTTGGCCACATTCCTATTATTCTATCTTTTATTGTTCTATTCCCGTTTGCATTCCTTCATTCTAATTTTACTCGTTGTGGACAATACCCACATGCTCTGCATACCTCATTGTCCCACATTCCTTATCCCACATATTGCTTCTTAAACCTATATAAGTAGGGCATGCATGTATATATTTCCTCATTCTGGATATCGACTAGGCTTAGGCCCTTCTACCTTCTCCTCCTCTGTTAAGTCCTCTACTCAGGCCAGTATCATCGGCATCCTCCCGAGTACCCCATCTGTTGCAAATCAGTGGTACGCACAGAGAGTAGAGAATAATGCACAAGTACGTTAAAGCCAAAGCTACTACTTCCGGCCTTCTGGACTTGGCCATTATCCGTCCAACCCCTTGGCATTACCAAAGCCTGACAAATTTCCATGAAGACACATCAGTACACAAAGCACTCTTGGGGATGAATCTTGCTGGTATTGATGGGAAAACTGGTTCAATACCCTATGTAATTGACTCTGTTTGTCCCCCTCATGAGAGAGAGTTTTTGTGGTAACAAAGTTGGGGAGTCAGGAAGGAGAATCATTTTAGTATATAGTATTGATGGTTTATATTCAAAGAATAAACAATCATACCTGTATTAAGACAATATTTGACTGATATTTGACTAATCCAGAGGTTCAGAACCTTTTCCGCTGTTGACTCTTTTGATAATGGACACAGTCTCACCCCTGCACACCGCATTTTTTGGTGCATCTTCAACCATCATCACAAATGGCGTGCGGCGGCAATACTGCACCTAAAATTGTCGACCGCATATGATACATCTGGTCACCCTTGCAAACACAAGCGTGCACCTTGCAAACACTTCCCTTGCTCAACACTCTATGCTATAATCCATGGTAAGAAAGTGCCCCTCAGAGAGCAGAAAGCAGGAAAATTGAAACTGGAAATGTACCTCTGCATCCACTTTGGGTGATACACCTCTGGTCTTTCTCCAGCACCCTCTTTCCATATCCATACCATATGGTCCCAGCCTCCACTGACAAACTCTGTACCTGTCAGGCTCCAGTCACAGCTTATAGCGTCGTTGGGTACATTGAATTAGCGATGATCTCAAACGACTAAGGCTAGCAGTTCTTACTTGTGACCAAGACATTCAACAATGCGTAATAGTATGGCAGCCCTCACAGGCTTAGGATTTGTTTTGTGAGTGAGCAACGAAGCATGACATGTTTCTGACTACGCGAGGTGGGTATTGTAGGTTGGCAATCATGCATAAACAACAAAGTGCATCACTGGGTACGTTGAATTAGCGATGATCTGAAATGGCAAAGGCTAGCAGTTCTTACTTATAACCAAGATATTCAATAATGCATCCTAAAGAAGGGCAGGATCCTCTACCTCTGAGACCAAATGGTCCACAAATGTCGAGAGTTCTAAGTTTGAAGGATTAGCTGCATGTTGCACAGCTGGTTGCAGAATAGGGTCGAGAAAATCGTGTATAACCTTGATGTTAATCGTGTATAACCTTTATGACTTTCCGAGTGACATCTTGGAACTTTTCCAAGAGAGGCCATGAAGGCCCTTTCCACATACACCCCCCATGTATGTGTTGCGCAGAGGCAACTCCTTTGGAAAACTCATCAGACTTATTAGGAATGTCGACCTTTGCTTGTGAAGTAAAAGCTGGATATAGAAGCCTGTGGAGAGTGAGTCTATGTGAAAGGCAACAAATTCCCACAGTGATATGCTCTTCCAACTGGGCCAAAAGGCCACTATGCCAGGTTATCTGGCATTAGTCTGTGGGCACTATTTAAACAGCAACTTGTTACATATATTCACCAACCATTGCAATGGTATGTAACAGTACCTTCCCCTTAGGTACTGAGCCCTCGAGGTGTGTTAAATCTGCATGTCAGATGCTTAGCTAAATACTTCCGGAAGGGTTTCCGGAGGTTCCAAGTGGTTTCTGAAAGGGGGTTCATACTCTGGAGGCAGAGAGACTAGAGGTCATGGGTTCACGGATGGAAACGGAAAGGGGCAGAAAGACGGGAAGTGCCAGGGGCTTAGGACTATTTGCGGTATTAGGTCATTCGACTAGTTGTTCGAGTTGTTTGAGGTCGCAGGGACTTGGCTTCAACTTAAGTGTTGCACCCTCCTCAATCATCTGTCCCTAATTTCAGAAAGTCGGGAAGTTTACTGGAACTGAATCGGAAACTACGACACAGAATTAAGTCGATATTCGTAGTGGCAAATAGTCCAGTCAACTGGTGGTTTATATACATGTAACTAATCCTTGTACTAACTTTTGCCGAGTAAAGACAAGGGGAGGAAAGAGTACAAGGGGCTAATAGAGAATGAAGAACAAGGGAGTGAGGTATGCAATGATCCTGCACGTCGTTTATCAAAAGAGCGGAACCTAGGTCTCGGAATTGTGGAGGTCCAGGATTGCGGAACTTCGGGTTGATACAACAGATTCACGGAAAGTAATTGTTTCAGGCCTTTAACGATTGGAAAGTCCTGGAAACAGTGCAGGTGGTTGGGGAGACTAATGGGGGTTTATTGGGGGCATGGGCTATATCAAGGTGCCACAGTGATGATATCTTAACAGGTTTCCCAGGCCTGTCTGTGGCTCCCCCCAAGCACTCCAATTACTGTTTGACATAGCAGACCCCCATGATGTCATGGACCATCATGTAATCCAGGGTTCCTGGGGTCCAAGTGATTGAAACAACCCTCTAAATTATTGCACACACAGGGATTTGAACCGCTGACCTTTGGTTAATCTGGCATACTGTGAAAGGCAACAAATTCCCACAGTGATGTGCTCTTCTAACTGGGCCAAAAGGCCACTATGCCAGGTTATCTGGCATTAGTCTGTGGGCACTATTTAAACAGCAACTTGTTATATATATTCACCAACTATTGCAATGGTATGTAACAGTCTATGCGCGTGTGTAGCATTCAAAGGTTCTCCAATAAACCCTGTAAGTTCACCATGCAGCTGGATGGGTTCACAGTAAATGTAGTTTAATTCAAGAAAATTTGGTTTTCTGATGTTTGACCCTCTGTACTCAGGCAACAAATGCTTTCTCATCAATCCTTATTGATGGTCTGGTCAAGGTCAATGAGGCTCCTGTCTCAATGATATGCTCTAGAACCTCACCACAACCTGTCAAAACACTGCTAGTCCCAAGTACCTGGGCCAGAGTTGGTGGTCCACCTCTTCATCCACCATCTAAACTCCTTCCGCCAGGCGATCTCTGCCTCCATGTTTCCTTACGGCCTGAACACATTGGCCATGGAAATTTGGGATCTGTATACTCAATTACCATCCACGGCAACCATAGTCAGCTTTCTCTTCCATCACTTGTAATCAAAGTCTCTGCTTGGCACCACTCTGCTCGGCTGGACCGTGAGGCTTGGTTCTATGAAGAGATGGAACATTTACAAGGATCCTGTATTGCTCGGTGCTATGGCTTCTTCACTACTGAAATAGATCTGAACAGCAAAGTTTTGGATTGGGTGGAGTCTGATGAGGACTATGACCCTGATAAATCAGACCCCTTTGCAGAGGAAAATGATGATGATTATGTCTACATGGACGAGGATAATCCTAACCCCCCATTCCCTGCATGGCTAGACTTCACTGTCAACAAAGAGAAGGATCTTCCCCAGACTCCCGATACGAGGGACACTTTGGATACCAGTTCTCAGCTGGAAAATGATACATCTGGTACATTTGAATATGGAGGCAGTGGGGATGGCGATGAAAGTATAAAATTAGACCACTCGGGGCCACCTGTCGATCAGAGGACCATCATATCAGTCCTAGTATTGGAGAGACTGGGAGATCTACTGCCTATGGATGTCTCTTTAGAAAAATATGAGTTTGTCTCATTCCCTGTCTTCTATTGCTCACATCTGAATTTCCTTTTTTTATGCAGGCCAGATCTCTGTGGGATATTCCATGACATCGGTTGATTTGGCATTGAGCACTTGGACCTACAATGGGAAAATATCTTAGTGGCACCTATCACTCATGAGGGCCTTGTCTGCCCACATCACGGACACAAACACTATTGGCACATTGTTGACTTTGATCTTGCGAGAAAGATGGGTTATTCTCAAGTTAAGCTTGATGGCTCCCATGGATCATACCTTGGTAGGATTTTCTGCACCTTGCCAGAAGGCTATGTTATTCGACCTTGGGAGTAGATGTAGATGATTCCTTTTTTTTGTTAGTCGTTTCTGTTCATGTTTGGTCAGAAGTCCTGCACTTCAGGGTCTATTTTTTCATCCTGGCATCTTATTCACTAGGACCAAGTAGGATGCCGATTTATGCAAGTAACAATTGCTAAGGAAGTGTGAATAATGTCCAACATTCCAGTTTAACTCTGTGAATTGCTGATGTTGATTCAAAACATAAGCACCAACCAAAAGGATGAAGTAGCAAAATTTTATTATTATTCTGGGATGTTCTGCTTTATCTCTTTTTTCACAGAGGTATTTGTTGTATTAATGTTCTTTAGAGACTGTCGTTTAGTGAGATAGTCGGTGGTCAATTGAGATAGAGGCAAAAACTAGTAGGATTGGTCAATCATGCAAGGTGTTATATCCATGATATAACTCCGACATCTTGGACATCCGACATAGGGCACTACGAAGAAGCACACTCCGAACCAAGTCCAAACCACCCCCATCACCTCCAAGTCCGACCAGCAGCAATCACCTTGGACCTCAGACGTCCTTCCTTTCTCGTCGAACAATAGTCTTATTGTAACACCAGTTGTAGATTCCTTTTGTAACCCATCTTCGTTCATCTTATTGTTCCCTTAGGCATTCCTAATTAGTTACAATAAGGACTGCATGTATAAATACCTGTACTATACTTTAGTTCAAATATCAACTTAGTATTCCCACTCACTCTCTGAACTCCAAACTTATACATCTCCGAACCTCTGAAATAAGAGACCGACGATCGAGGAGGGTGCAACATACAAGTTGAAGCCAAGTCCCTAAGACTTCAAACACATGACTTCGGACCAGCTTACGTCAGCTCAGACCTGACACAAACTCAGACCTTGACAGTATATTCAAACTTACACTCCTGATCATCTATGAGACGTAGCGAACGAATCAGAGCCATTCAAGCAATTAGAGTAGCTTTGGTACGCCACGCATCCCTGACCCCAAACTTACCTGCCATAGAACCTGACGTCCATATACCACCAAACCCTTCACCAGCCCCAGACCCACCATCCGAACACTTGTCAAACCCCCTCCTAGAACCTCCTATGCCACCCTCGGACAACCCAAATGATGAACTGAACCTGGCAGAAGCCATCACCATGCTAGCCAACCATCTGTCAGGCTCAAAAAGGTCATCTGCTTGCACTAAGATTTGGGACCCCGACCCCTTTGATGGCTCTGATGTGAAAAAACTTCAACAGTTCCTGGTGCAGTGCACCTTAAAATTTCGAGATCTCCCTGACGCCTTTGACTCCGACAGTGCCAAAGTAACCTACATATGGTCATACCTAACTGGTACAGCCTTGGACTACTTCAAACCAGGTCTCTCCTCCTCTGAAGATCCATACTGGCTCTACAATTACCAGGAATTTATCTCCAAACTCAAAGCCAACTTTGGCCCCCATGACCTAGAAGGAGAGGCCAAAGCCGACCTCGAAGCCCTCCGAATGCATGACAACCAACGCATCACAAAGTACATGGTTGAATTCAATAGACTTGCTGTTAGAGTCCAGTGGGGAGACGCTGCACTCTGCCACCAGTACTACAACGGCCTACCCAATAGGATCAAGGATGAAATTGCCTGCATAGGAAAGCCCGACTCCCTGCAAGAACTATGACGACTGTCTCAGTCAATTGACTCTCGCTACTGGGAATGGTGTTCTGAGATGTCTCAGGAAGCCTCCACATCCAAAATCCCTGAACATCCAAACGACAGGAATAGGGTACCAACAGCCCCAACCCCCAGTACGAGCACCAGACCTCCAAACCCCAGCTAAGCCCCAAATAAGACAACCTCGGACATGACCATGAAACTTGGCAAAGACGGCAAACTCATGCCTCAAGAACGACAATGCCGTTTTGACCAGAACCTCTGCCTCTTCTGTGGAAGAACCGGTCATGTAGCAAAGGAATGTCCCAAGTCAACCTCTGCTGCCACCAAAGGACGTGCAACCACTATCGCAGAAAGCATGACCGAGGCAACAATCTCCGAAGTAGAAGATACCTCAGAGTCAAAAAATCTTTAAGCAGCCCTTTGACTCCAGCATCAGTTAGGGGCTGCATTGAACCCAATGTTGCACCAATGGAGATGAGACTCAACGCATCCGCTCTTTCCAGTCCGAACTCTCTGACCATCTGCCTCAACCTTGAGACCACACCCTAATAGATTCAGGATCCACTCATTGCTTCCTGGACTCTGACTATGCTGCAAAGCATCAACTCTGAACCTATGACATCACTCCGATTCCGCTATGACTCTTCGATGGCTCCTCCAACTCCATAATTCGAAAAGCCATCGACCTCTGCGTCCGCTTCCTGACAGGGGAGTAATACACCATTACGTTCTACGTAACTCCATTGGATTCTAGTTGCTCAGCAGTCCTCGGAGACAACTGGCTCACCCGTTACAATCCATTGATTGATTAGGTATTGGGAACTATCTCGTTTGGCTCTCTGACCATAGCTAATCTCCAAGTACCATCTGAGCCAGCACCTATGACTCCATGCTCATCTGAAACTCCATCCCCTCCGAATCCCCAGCTCGTGGTGCCCAAGGTTGCCCTGGTAAATGCAGCAGCCTTTGCCCGAATATCGAGAATGGAAGATACACAAACCTTCCAACTCTTCCTCTCCGACCACCACAACTCTGAAGAAGGTCCGATAGACCTGAGCAACGTTCTGAACGAATATCACGAGTTCAAAGACATTTTCAGCAAAACTCGGGCCAATACCCTGGCCCCTCACCGACCATATGACCTCAAGATCAAACTGGAGGAAGGCACATCACCTCCATTCGGTCCGATCTATTCTCTCTCCGAAAGTCAACTGAAGTCCCTCCGAGAGTTTTTAGATGAGAACATATCCACTGGGTTTATATGACCCTCATGCTCCCCTGGGGGTGCTCCAGTCCTCTTCACCCGAAAGAAAGATGGATCACTACGCCTATGCATCGACTTTCATGGACTAAACAAGATAACGAAGAAGGATCACTACCTACTCCCCCGAATCTCTGATCTCCTGGATAGTCCCCAAAAGGCCCGAATATTCACCCAGATAGATCTCCAATATGCGTACCACCTAGTATGCATCCGAGAAGGCGACAAATGGAAAACCACCTTCCACACACGCTATGGATCTTTTGAGTGGAGTGTGATGCCCTTTGGACTCACAAACTCCCCAGCTGCCTTCCAGCGATTCATGAACGACGTCTTCTCTGACCTTCTAGACCTGTCCGTACTAGTATACCTTGATGACATCTTGATCTACTCCAACAATCTAGAAGAACATAGAAACCACATCAAAGAAGTCCTCTGATGCCTCTGAATGAACCACCTATATGCCCGAGCAGATAAATGCTTCTTCCACACCAACACCGTGGAGTACCTCGGATACATCCTCTCTCCAAAGGGCCTGACCATGGCCGACAACAAAGTCAAAGTCATTCAGGAATGGCCCAAACCCCGAAAAATTAAAGACATTCAGTCTTTCCTCGGATTCGCAAACTTCTACCGATGCTTCATCTTCAACTACTCCAACATCACAGTGCCACTAACCCATCTGACATGAAAGGACACTCCGTGGAACTTTACTGAGAATTGCAGAACATCCTTCAAGATGCTCAAGAAGGCATTCACTACCACACCGATCCTGACACAGTGGATCCCCAGATCCCAACTCATTGTCAAGTCCGACGCCTCGGACTACGCCCTTGCAGCAATTCTGTCTACCATATCACCAACAGACAACGACATCCACCCAATAGCCTTCTACTCCCGAACCTTTACCCCCCTGGAATTGAACTACGACATACATGACAAAGAACTACTGGCCATCTTTGAAGCCTTCAAAACCTGGAGACACTACCTAGAAGGTTCAGCAGATCCGATTGATGTTGTCACCGACCACAAGAATTTAGAATATTTCTCTACGACCAAGCTACTTACCCGTCGGCAGGTCCGATGGTCCAAATATCTCTCCCAATTCAACATGGTAATCTACTTCCAACCGGGCTGCCTCGGTGCTAAACCTGACGCAATTAGGGAATGGCACAGGTCACCCATGGGTCAAATGTGGGTGACCTGCACCCGACCCATGGGAAACCCGAACCTGTCAACCCATGGGTTTTTTTTCATGGGTCGACGGGTGTCGGGTGCGCGCCGCACCCGTACGCATGTGGCGTGTGCGCATACGGCGGGTACGGTGCACACGGTGGGTATGGCGCATACGGCGTGTGCTGCGCGCATGTGTCGTCTGCATGCGGGACGTGCGTGTCATACACGCCTGCGGTACGGCACATACGGTGCATATGGCACGTGCAGCGCATACACGTCCCATGCATTGTGTCATCCATGTGGGCCTGCAGCGCATGCGTGTCATATGTGCATGTGTGACACCGTGGGTTGGGCCGGGTCACGGGTGCTCTCGGCCTGACCCGTACCCACACCCAAGGACACCTGACCCGGTGACCTGTGCGAGTTGGCCCAACCCGTGCCATTCCCTAGACGCACTGACTAGACGATGTGACATCTACCCTAAAGAGGGAGGAAGCGACTACGCCAAGATCAATCCACACAACCTCCGACCAGTCTTCACAATGGAACAACTTGTATCATCACTCTGAGCCACCTCCCTATACTATCCAGTCATGCAAGCTGCGATGATCATGGACATAGAACAACTCCATAAGGACATCCAAACCTCACTCCAAGAAGACCCTACAGCCTTGTCCCGAATGGACAACCCCACGGATCGATGGACCATCTCCGAGGATGGACTTCTCCTCCTCGATAAAAGAATCTACATCCCCGATCATGGAAACCTCCGACTCCGAGTCTTACAAGACAAATATGACCACCCAATCTCAGGACACTTCAGACAGAATCGAACATTAGAACTCATAAGAAGAGACTATGTCTGGCCTGAACTCCGAGATTCCGTTAAGTCCTATGTTAAATCTTGTACAACGTGCATGAGGTCCAAACCACAGAGACACCGCCCCTACGGACTACTCAAACAACTACCAATCCCCAAACAACCATGGAACTCCATCTCCATGGACTTCATAGAGAAATTACCCAATTTGGATGGCTACGACACTATCCTCGTAATTGTAGACCACCTAACAAAGCAGTCCCTCTTTATCCCCACCATCAACACAATCACTGCCCCAACCCTCGCCAAACTCTTCGTTCTACATGTATTCTCAAAACATGGGGTACTGTCACATGTCACCTCAGACCGAGGATCCGAGTTTGTCTCCTCGTTCTTCTGATCCCTCGGGAGGGCCCCGGACATGAAGCTTCACTTCACATCAGGATATCACCCCGAAGGGGATGGACAAACTGAACGCATGAATCAAACCCTCGAACAATACCTCCGAGTTTATTGCAACTACCAGCAAAACAATTGGTCCGAACTACTACCCATCGCCGAATTTGCATACAATAATGCCCCAAATGCAACAATGGGAATCTCTCCCTTCTATGCTAATAAAGGCTATCATCTGAACATCACCTTTCATCCCGAATGCGACCTCACCTCCTCTCGGGCACACGACTTCGTAGTCGACTTGGATGATCTGCACCAACAGCTCCGAAAGACTATATCCGAAGCTCAGGTCTGATATTTGGCCTCCACAGATCGTGGCTGAGTGGTTCCTCCGGACTTCAAAGTGGGAGACAAAGTCTTCGTTAAGTCCAAGAACATCCGAACTACGAGACCTTCTAAAAAGCTAGCAGAGAAGTTTCTAGGTCCTTTCGAAATCATTGCACAAGTAGGAACCGTCTCTTTCACCCTATGACTCCCCAACAGCATGAGAGCCATCCATCCCAGCTTTCACGTCTCCATGCTTGAACCATCCACTCTGAACACCTTCTCCAAACGTATACTCCCACCCCAACCCCCAGTTGTCATTGATGGAGAATCCAAATATGAGATCTCCGAGATCCTTGACTCGAAGATTGACGGAAGGAGACACAGGTTCCCTCTCCAGTACTTAGTCTGATGGTCCAGATACAAAGGCACCAAAGATGAAAAGTCCTGGCTACCAGCCAACGAGCTTGGCCATGCCTCCGAAGTTGTCTCCGATTTCCACCAAGTATACCCTGACAAACCAGGTCCCTTGGTGATGTCCTAGACTCCCTCACCTCAGACTTGCACAGTTCACCTTGCCTTTGACTTAGATGTTTTCACTTAACTTAGAATCAAAATATATATAAAAATATATAAACCACATCCTACTCCGGCGACCCTGGCACATCTTCCTGGTCCGACTCATCATCTCTTGGACCCCCTTTATCCTTCTTCTCCTTTTCCTTTCCCTTGCCCTTGTCCTTCCCCACCTCCTTCTCCTTCCCCTTCCAGGGGCGCATCTTCCGCTATCGTAGACAACTCCGAAATTGTCTTGGAGCTTTTTATGGCTTTCTTTTGCGTTGTCTTTTTGAGGACCTTCTTCAGGACCTCCTGCTGAGGCCTTTTGGTCTCCTTTCGGAGCCTTTCATCTTCCTCCTCCTTGGCCTTCTTTTCAGCTGCCTCTGTAGCCAGGCGAGTGGCCTCCTCCTTGGCCCTTTTTTCGGCCACTTCCTTGGCCTCCCTCTTGGCCTTTTCAGCCTCCTCCTTCGTCTTGTGCTCAGCCTCCCACTTGGCCTCCTCCTCGGCCTTCCGCTTCTCTTTGGCCTCCTCCTCGGCCTTCCACTTCTTCTCAGCTCAGACTTTCTGTCAGGCCTCGGGCATACTGACAGGCTTCGGGAAAGCCAAATGGTCGGATGGGTAACAGCTAAGTCCTGCAGGCCGGAAGTAGTGGCATGGCTTCAACGTGCTCGTGCGTTGTGCCCTACTTCCCATGCGTGCCACCGATTTGGGACAGAGAGATACCCAGGAGAGTGCCGAGAATGTCAGCCCAGGTAAAGGACTTTAGACAGGAGGAGGGAGGACAAGAAAGGGTAAATCTAGTTGATATCCAGGATGCAGAACTATCTACATACATGCGCTACTTATATAGGTAAAGAAGCAAGATGTGGATCTGGGTGGCACAAGGAATGGAGAACAACAAGGTATGGAGACCATGTGGAAGTATTGTCCACAATGAACAAGAATAGACCAAAGGAATGTAGGCAAGAATAGGACAATGAGACATGACCGAGAACAAGAGAGTGAGTGACAATAGAACAATAGAAGTGGCCAAACATAAAACAATAGGGCTATGACCGAATAATGGCGAACCGTAATTGTCCCAAAGGGAGGTGAGTAAAGGGGAGAATGAGGGATGAGAGAATGATAAGGTATGGAGGGGATGGGATGAGGAGAGTGAACCAAATGATGAGCAGAATGTACCGAGCCGAGACTTCATACTAGTAAGGGATGACTTGTCACGGGTGTGTGGGACTAGATGGCAAGGGTTGTTTGGTCGGTACTACCGAGTGAACTGGAGCTTGGTATCGGGGGCTTGACACTTTCTCAAGCCTCTCCGAGAGAAGTCTCGCTTGCTCGACAAGGGCAGCCTCGTCGTCTATCATGGGTGTGGGTGGTGAAGACATGGCTGGTTGCCATGGAAAGGTCTCCCTTCTTATACCTTTTCGCAACGCCTAATCATGTAATCTTCCCACAGTAACTTCTGCCATCGTTAAGCGCCAGGACCTCAAGGCTCAGTTCTAACAGGGGGGCACTGTTATATCCATGATATAACTCCGACATCTTGGACATCCGACATAGGGCACTACGAAGAAGCACACTCTGAACCAAGTCTGAACCACCCCCGTCACCTCTGAGTCTGACCAGCAGCGATCACCTTGGACCTCGGACGTCCTTCCTTTCTTGTTGAACAATAGTCTTATTGTAACACCAGTTGTAGATTCCTTTTGTAACCCATCTTCATTCATCTTATTGTTCCCTTAGGCATTCCTAATTAGTTTCAATAAGGACTGCATGTATAAATACCTCCAGACTTCTGTACTATACCTTAGTTCAAATATCAACTTAGTATTCCCACTCACTCTCTGAACTCTGAACTTATACATCTCCGAACCTCCGAAATAAGGGACCGACGATCGAGGAGGGCACAACATACAAGTTGAAGCCAAGTCCCTAAGACTTTGAACACACAACTTTGGACCAGCTTACATCAGCTCGGACCTGACGTGAACTCGGACCTTAACACAAGGATATCAACACTATCATTCAGAACCCTGTCTGTTCACACACTGTCAGGAATTTACTGAAAAGGAACTATCTCAAGGCAGTAGTCAAGGTTAAAAAGTCTTTGCTCAATGTCAGACACTGGTACAGAAGATTGGATTTTGTCCATTCTCAGAAGTGAACCATATGGTCTGGGGGCTGTGTTGAACC
>QLPI01009175.1:0-20480 GCA_003314275.1 Chroogomphus rutilus
AATTTCGTAATAGCGAAGAGAGACAAAAGAGACGGAAGTGAACAGAGGAACTTAGTCAAAATCAAGATTGATTTTCTGACTGAAGACTGAACTAATAGTACAAGAGCTTTTATACTACTTTCTAATCTATTAGGAGTCGAATAGATTCCTATAATAGAATGAGAAAGCCGAGGAATGTGAAAAGCGAAGAACAGAAATACTACGTCCCAATAATGATCTCCTCCGTGACATTGTTGAGTGACGTGTCACTCAGATTCCCAACGAAGTTACCCTAAGGACGTAATAGCAGATTCGGATATAAAGGAGTGAACGGAATTGCGAACAGATGAAAATGAAATGAAATGTAATGACAGATATTAAACGTAAATGAGAACGGAATAGAAAAGCGAGCATGTGGAATGTGACGTAAATGAGTGGAGTGATTTGACAGGAGCACGTGACACCAAGACGGATACACGAGGTGCATATAGTCCGTGGGCTGAGGGCATAAAGTGAATAGCGAGCGAGAGCGGAGTTAGGCTGAGTGGGCTGAATTGAATAGTCGGCTTGCCGGCGTACAGTTCCTGACACATTCACTCTTTGTTGTCACTCGGCAGTGGCCCTATTGTTTTATGTTCAGCCACTCTCCATTGTTCTATTCTCACTCACTCTTTTGTTCTCGGTCATACCTCATTGTTCTATTCTCACCTACATTCCTTTGTTCTATTCTTGATCATTGTGGACAATACCTCCACATGATTCTTCATACCTTATTGTTCTCCATTCCTTGTGCCACTCTGTTCCACATCTCACTTATTAGCCTATATAAGTAGCCAATGTATGTAGATGGTTCTTCGTTCTGGAAATCAACTAGGTTTATGCCTCCTTGTCCTCCCCTCTCCTGTCCCAAGTCCTTTACCTGGGCCGACACTCTTGGCACTCTCCCGGGTATCCCTCTGTCCCAAATCAGTGGCACGCATGGGAAGTAGGGTGCAACACACGAGCACGTTGAAGCCATGCCACTACTTCTAGCCTGCAGGACTTGGCCTTTACCCGTCCAACCGCTTCGGCTTTCCCGAAGCCTGTCAGTATGTCCAAGGCCTGACAATGTCGAACAAAAATTTCATGGTTTGACCCTTTTTGGTCAAACAAAAATTTCATGTCAACATCATTCCCAACTTGGATCGTGCTGTTACAACTCAGCTCCTGAAACTCACCGGTACCTACTTGCATAAATGGTGGAAGGAAACAGAGGTTGTTTCATGTGGATCAGTTGTAGAGGATGTATCGGTCATCTCTTCACACATTCGCCAGGAGAATTTCCATCCTACTCTATCAATCACACCCTGGATACGTGCATGCAACAGAACTTGTAGTGGATCTACCCCCCACACACTGGATCATCATAGGACTTGGGGATTTGCGATGGATGTTAAAGAGTTTGGATTTCAGGAGGTGGATGCAGAGTTGATGCCACTCGAGGAGGTGTGTTGGAATAATTCGACCGGCATGTGTTGCTGTGTCACATTAGTCACACTTTCTTTGTAATATCCCCATCTGTTTGCAATGAGCCACCATCCTCGCTCAGGCCAAACAGTTTAATCTGCAACCCTCGTTCAGCGCACCTTGGAGATTTCAACATTCAATATTTTATTGGCTAACTTGCAAGGACAACTGCTCACTATACTCACATTTAACCATATGTTCCAATCATTTGTTATCAAAGAAATTTACTTTACCCAGCTGTATCAGCCAGAAATATATGTGTCTTTATCACAAGTGGTTAGTTATTGTTAAACCTGTGAGTAAAGCTTAACTAAAATGGAGGTCTCAGAGAGAGAGAGATATCAATTAAAGTGCTCGAAGTGCTAGATGCTTATGGTACACTACTACTACGAGATACATGGTAATGGCAGTGTCTAAGTATCAGAAGGGGGGAGCATATCAGAAGGACTGGGGTGTAAAAATATTGGCCGGGGAGGCACAAGAGGGCCAATCCCTCAAAAGTAGGGGGACTGGCAGAAAACGAGAGCCGATCCAGGTTGGAGTGAAGGGTGTCTGTGGTTTGGTCATTGGTTGGGGGGTGCTACATCGGTGTATTTTTCGAAGCGGTGTGTGGACTGAATGTATGATAAGGTGGCAGGGATGATCTTGGGGTCGCCCAGCAGCCAATGAATGGAGTGGCTGGCCTTCCCTGCCTTGTGTCTGAGCTGGTTGCGCTGCTCTGTGTATCATTTGCAGTGTTTGAGGTAGTGCACTACTGTCTCTGGTTGGTGGCATTGCTTGCATAACGCTGTGTCTGATGCCTTTATCTTCTTAAGGAAAGAGTTGAGGGATACATGGTTGGTGCACAGTTGTATCAGGATGCTAGTTGCTCTGCGGGGCAGGGAGCTCAATGTCTTATAGATTTGGTGGTTTGGCAGTTTCGAGTCTATTTGGGACATTTTGGCATATCAGGGTGATTTTGACCAGACTCTCCTCCAGTGCTGGAGGACAGACTTCTTCCGGTTGGCCTTCAGGGCTATGATACTTACCGGAAGGTGCTTTCTGAGAAGCTCTGGAAGGTCGTTGGTCGGGGTGACGTCCCCTCCGGCTGCTCTCTTTGCATGTTCGTCGGCTAACTCGTTTCCTTCAATTTCCATGTGGCCCGGAATGTTGACAGGGAAGGTCTAGAGACTCTTAACTGTCACACACAGAGAGCAACAATGGCCTTTGGGGCTTGTCAATATGGATGCTAAAGACATGTATATAACAGAGTAACTACTAACCTTTGGGGCTTGTCAATATAGATGCTAAAGACAAGACCCAAAGGTGTGCAATGGCACGTCGTTATGGGCGCTTATTTTAAGCGCCAGAGCACGCAAATGCAGGAATGAAAAGCACACAAGAGAAACACAAAGGTGCAAGAATAAAACACAATGCAGGGGAATAAAATCATACCCCAACACGGAACCCACTCCAAGTAGATGTGCAGGTTACAGTGTTTGCACTTCAGTCTCTGGATGAGCATGTGGGCTGTATCTAGTAAATATTGTGCTGGCTGGGTCCTGTTGTTTTACAGGGCCTGGATGACAGCTTGATTGTCCAGGGCAATCAAGGCAGATCTAGCAGTTCGATGGGTTTCCAGTAGTGTTAGTGCCAGAATCACACCGACAATTTCACCTTCGAAGACTGTGTGTTTAGAGTCTTTGCCCAGCCGGTATCAAAGGGCCTGCCCATCTTGAAGGGTGACCGCTGCTGCACCAATACTGCTTTTGAGTCCTGATCCATCTGAGAATATTTGGACATCGTCCATCCTTGTCCTTAAGGTGCTAGCTGCCGCTGGCTTATTGTCTGCAATGTGTGCGGTAAATTGAGGGTGCCAGCTGGGGTAGTGTCTGGTCGAGTCCACTGTCTCTATGGTATCTGGGCGAATCTTGTACCACCAGAGGAGGTTATGGATTGCAGAGGGATGCGATCGGGGGCATCTCTTTGAGCTATGTTTCACTGCTTTATAGAGCAGGTGGAGTTTGGGCAGTGTCGCTAGTCTGAGCGCCTCGCGATGACAGGTGTCGTCCAGGCGTATCTGGGTCGGTGGGATCCAGGAGTGAAGTTCTAGGATGTCCATGGCGGTCAATCTGAAGGCCCCTGTGATCAATTAACATCCCAGCCTCTGAACCTTATCCATGATTTTGGTGTGTCCTATTGAACCGGTCCGTCTTCCTGTGTTGGGGTTCTCGTGCACTGGGGTGTACCATACTGGTAGGGCATACTCGAGCTTGGGGAGCACCATAGATATATAGAGGCGCTGGACATGCTGTTTGGGGAGGCCGAAGGAGGGCCATGTGAGCCGGTTCACGGCAAGGAGGAGGCTCTGGGCTTTCTGAACGGCCTGCTGGACATGTTGATGCCAGCATAATTCCTGATCAATCTGTATGCCCAGGAGCCATGCCTCGCCGACACATTCAATGACTAGGTGGGTCTGTCTGTGTACGAAGTTAGGCCGTACTAAATCTTTGCACCTTGTGAGCCTCAGGCATTGGAATTTCGAGATTTCGGCTTGAGAGTTGTGGGCCGCAGACCAGGCTGATTGCTTGTCCAACATATTGTTGAGCATCGTGTCGCATTCTTCAAAGGTATTGGCTATGGCCATGAAGAAGTTGTCGTCTACGTAGGCACTGCCATCTTCGTCACCTCCTTGTGAGATGGCCACCAAACCGTAACTATATATGAGGTAGAGGATCATTGAGGCTGTTTCCCCTTGACCAATACCGTTGTCAATGTCAATGGGCAGTGAGGTGAAGTCGTCAAAACTCAGCATGGTTTTCCTGTCTTCAAGCATAGCCTTGAAGAATGACACAATTTCAGATGGGTATCCTAGCCTAGCCATGTTCTTGAGCAGCCAGTCCGTGACTGCATTGGGAAAAGCATTTGCTATGTCCAGGAAAATTATGGTTGCAACCTTCCACTTGCACCATGCTTCCTTGACCCGGTGAGTCAGGTAGAGGAGCGAGTCAACGGTCGTCCTATTGGGTAGACCCCCAAAGTGGCGGGGTGGGAGCAGGTTGTGTCTGACTGTGAGGTTTACTGTGATATCAGTTATCACCCCTGAGATTACCTTTCCCATTGTATCATAGAGTGTGATTGGACAGTAGGCCTTGGCTATAGTGTAGTCAGGTTTGTCTGGTTTCCGGAGCACAATGGTCTTCCAGGAGCACCACCTTTTGGGGAAGTATCCAGTGGTGAGAACTGCCGAGAGACAGGCATGCAACAGGGGCATGAGGATGGCCTCGCATTCTATCAAGACCATGTTGGGGATGCCATCCTCTCCTGGGGCCTTGAAGGGGCTGGCTTTGCTGATTCAGCGGGTGACTTGATATAGTGCAGGTGCAGATAAATTGAGCGGCGGAGGGTAGGGGTCAGAGTCTTCAGGTAGATTGGGGAGGTTATGCGGGCAAGGTGGGAAGAACAGGTCTGTGAATAAGGCTGCTTTGCCAGCATCCGTGTGTACTTCCAAGACAATTTGACCGTTGGCCCCTTTCTTGAAGAGGGAGGGAATGCGTGCATGGGACCCATCGGAAAGGGGGTTTTTCGTGTATTTGCCGGCCACCCATACGTCTTTCTCTTTGGCCTCTTCGATCCAGCTCTTCCAGTGATCCGCTTTGGCCTTGCGGAGGGCTGAGATGTACATGTTCCTGGCACAATTCGAAGCACGCTTGCTATCCTCCCAACTAGCTATAAACCTGGTGCGAAATTCGTCTCTGCTCTTATGTGCATAGTCATGACGGAGCTGAGTGAGGTTTGGGTTCTACCAGCGCTTGGAGTAGGGGGTGGACCGTGACAGGGGGACAGACCCTTTAATTGTGTCTTGAATTGCAGTTGTGAGCCGGTCTACAAAACCGTCAATTTCAGGAGGGGTAGAGGGGGGTGGGGCACTAGGGAGACCGGTCTTGGTTAGGTTCTCAGTGAGCATCTGTTGGAATTTAACCCAGTCTGCCTTCCTGAAGTTGCGCCTTGGGGTGGTTTGGTGTCTGTTGAGCTCCACATCTATCCATGTGTGAATGGGTAGATGGTCTGCGGATGGGAGGCGGTCATCCAGGGAGGTATTGCAGGACAAGACTCAGAAGAGGAGGTCGAGGGTAGTCCACGTTCGGTGGGAGTCGGATTGAAATGTGGGGGTGCCAGCAGGGAGTTGAGGTTCCATGTGGTGTTGAGCAAGCAGCTGCATGAGGAGGTCAGTGTTGCTACGTCTGCATAGCCGAGCTTGATTAGGACCCAACCATAGCGGGTTGTGCTTGTTGAAGTCTCCAGCCCAGATGGTGGAGGAGTCGTGTCTGGTAGGGTGTGAAAGGTACCAGGATTGTAGATGTAGGAGGGCCGTGTCCATTCCGGGGGGGTTGTAAATGTTGTAGACGTCTATATTGGTGTCTGCTTGAGTAATTGAGAGTGCTGAGATGACATGCGAGACGATGTGAATCTGAGTAAAAGAGTTGGAGTACAACACATGAGCATGCTGAAGCCTAGCCACCCCAAATGGTCTGCAGGACTTGACCAACTCCTCAGCTTACCGAGCCATAACACCAAGATCCCATTCAGATCCTACAGTAGCTTGGTCACAAAATTTACTCAAGCCCCTTGTACTTTCACTCCCTTGTTCTTTCAATCAGAGACCCTTTCCCCATTTGTGTCCTCCCTTGTTCTCAGTCGCTAAGTCCTACTGGAATTTGAAATATATACTAGTATAAATATGCATGTAATGTAGAAGTTTGATAGTCTGATAATCAACTTAGAATTTGACCAGGCAAACCTCGCTCACTCTCCAAGCTTTGTTGTACCCTCCAAGCTTTTGTCGAATAATCTCTATGACCTTGCTTTAGTCTAAACCTCTGTCCAAAGTTAGGGACCAACAAGATTTGGAAGGCATAGCATATAAGCTGAAGCCAAGCCCCATGCCCAAACCTCTGCAAAGTTTTAACTCGCTGAGCTTTACACACTAAGAACCTCGCTGCTTGCATTCTTAACAGTATAGGATAAACATACTTTGGAGCCAGGTACCTAGACCTTAGACTTGATACCAGAAAGTTGGCTTGTGTAACTCTGAAAATGTATAGATTAGTGAGTGTGCATACAGACCACTTATATAGAAAGTATATATAGAGAAGGGCTCACTAGTAGTAGAATCCTTAGACTTTCCTCTTGAAGATCTCCCCTGCCTAGGTGAGAGCCCCATTTATAGTATACTTAGGTAGTAGATATATAGGCTTAATAATCTCCCCTGTCTAGTCTATGGGACAACTCCAGAATTGCTTAGAGGGTTACCTCATACCTCTCTTGTTTAGGGAATGGAACAGGTCATCTATGGGTCAAATGTGGGTGACCCATACCCAACCTATAGAAAACCCAAACCCATCAATCCATGGGTTTTTTCCCATGGGTGGATGGGTCTCAGGTGTGTGCTGCACCTACACACGTGTCATATACATGTGCTGTATGTGCATGTGCCATAGCAATGCAGGGGCATATAGCTGTGAGGTGTGTTAGGAGATAGGGTATGTATCCCCAATATGCTGCTACATCACACACCGATCAATATGCTACATGGTATGCAGGGGGATGGCATGCAACACAGCAGCACACACCAATATACTGTTATAGTGTACAATGCAGTAGTGGGGCCCTTTTTTACTCTCCTAGATATACTGATCTTTTGCACCCTCTATGCAGGACTCCTTCACTACAGACAGCAATGATGGCAATGGCATGATAGCATGATGGCACAACAGTGAAGGTAGAGATGGCCACGATTTATGAAAAGCATTAGCACGATTGCCACCACTGATTATTTCTCTAAGATATGAAATGATATTTACATTCTAGCCTTGTAAGTCATATATTTTCCATCCTATATTTCAACTCATGACTATTTAACCAGGAACCTTGAGGGTCAGATCAACAGCTAGCTAATAGACAAGACCTCTCTGACCTACTTTGGCTGAGCAACCCATGGCAACTTAGAGTAGGTGGTGAAAGCTCATTGTTGTAACTGGCTGCTCTAATGTAATGTAGTTGTATACTACATTTGTATCCCAATTAGAAGACACATGTACAGTATGTCAACTGTTAGTGCAGCCTCTGCCTTAGTCTACCACTGTGTTAGGCACTGAGAATGCCAACGATGTGTGGGCCAAGCACTATTGCAATAGTGCTGACTTTACGATGCTGGTAGGAATCGGCCAAGTCCTGCACACCGATTGGGGTGACTTGGCTTCAACATACTCATGCATTACACTATACTTTCCATACATGCCACTAATTTAGAACAGAAGGGAAACTCAGGAGAGTGCCATGAGTGTTGGCCTGAGTAAGGGACTTCAGATGGGAGGAGGGAAGTCAAGAAGAAATAAGCCAAGTCAATATTCAGAATGAAGAACTATCTACATACATGTACTACTTATATAGGTTAAGAAGTGAGATGTGGAATCAGGGTGGCATAAGACATGAAGAGAACAATAAGGTATGAAGAGCATGTGGAGGTATTGTCCACAATGTTTAAGAATAGAACAATGAAATGTAAACGAAAATAGAACAATGAAATATGGTTGAAAGTAAAATAATAGGAGTGTGGAAAAAATAGAACAATAGAAACTGGCCGAATATAAAACAATAGGGTCGTGGCCAAGGATAAAACAATAGAAATGTCCCGAGGTGAAATGGGCTGAGAAATAAGGGATAGACAGGGTAGGGATAATGGATAATGAATGAGGGAAGAGTGGATGATAGATAGGATGGGGGATGTGGTTGATGAATGTACTAAGCCAAGACTGATATACTAAGTGACTTGCATGTGGCTTGGTCACTTGTGCATGGAACTAGACTGATCGTTCGGTCAGCACTACCAAGTGAACCAATACTCAGTATGTGTACTTGACATACTGTTGAGATATTTTGTACAAAGTAATTTGTTAATATTTACATTAAATTTTTAAGGTAGACAGATTAACTGGCACCCATCCACTACTCTTGATCATTTCTTTAGCAACCTGTGTCATGTGTTTCACCAAACACAACCTTCCAGTTCCACTTTTGAGGCTTGTGCAGAGCTGGCTTTAACCTACCTTGTTC
This sequence comes from Chroogomphus rutilus, assembly GCA_003314275.1. Taxonomy (NCBI): domain Eukaryota; kingdom Fungi; phylum Basidiomycota; class Agaricomycetes; order Boletales; family Gomphidiaceae; genus Chroogomphus; species Chroogomphus rutilus. The sequence continues at coordinate 8,581 of QLPI01009175.1, forward strand.
TTTTGGACAGACACCCTTTGTCATTTCTATAACTGGAACCCATCCAGTTCCAACAATTGTTCCTTATTTGGGATTTGCATATAGCTGACATCCATCTAGCTTTGGTTATTTCCTTCTTTGTTGTTTCTATATCAGATGGTGCCTGTTGAAATTGCCTACCCAGATCATCCCCTCATCTTCTAGGTTCTGTATTGGTCTAGTTCTGGTTTGGTTCTGAAGGTATTTCTGGATATCTCATATGCTATCAGTGTGGGTGCAGTTAAGTTAAGTATGGTAACGACACCTATGCCTGTTCTGATCCTTATCACTGTAATGTTGGGTGAACCTATATCCACTACTCCCCATGTGCTTGTTGCAATCTTTTTGCTGACTAGAATCATTGATCTTGTCCTTTTGTCTCGGTCTCCAAAGTGTGTATTTGGATACACTGAATAACTGAATACCAGTGCAGTATAGCCCTGGTATTTCCTAAGAAGTCAATGTAGGGTTCCTGTATTGCCAGTATGTTGTATTGGTTAGGTGAGCACTTAGCTAGTATCTCATTGGTTGCCATTAATGACTTGTTCACATTTTGTAGTCTAATCTACAGTTTTTTGATTTGTTTATTGTTGTTGGTCATTCTTGGTGTGTGTTATCAGTGTTGTCCTCTCTAGTTTGGGTCAGCTCCTGGTTTTGTCTGATTCCATATCCATCTAGTCTTCTCTATCTTGTCTCTTGTGTTTCCCAACCTTAGTCCCTGTTACCAATGTTTCCTCCTCTTTTTCCTCTCTCATTGTTGCTTCTGTTTTCCCCTCTTTCTCAGCTGTAGGTTCTACTCTCCTCATTTTGCCTGCATCTGTCTTCCTGCATGCCAAACTATTGCAATACTTTGCCTGTGTCCTCAGAAGTCTCTGCCATCCCTTGTTGCTCCCATGTCCATGGTTTCTCATTGGAGAAATATTTATAGGTGTGTTCAGGGTCAGTCTTCTCTACTGCATGACAAGCTGCCTTGAAGCTAGGGCATATCCTGTCCCAAGATGCATGTCCTGTCATCTTGCAGTTGGTGCAAGTGAACTTGGTATGATCAGTCTCTTTGAACTCTGCTGTTCTGTGAGTTTTTCCACATGTTCCATATGTGTCTGGTTCACTGCACTCTGCAGCCATATGTCTTGCATTATACTTCTGGCATTTAAGGCATTGTCTCAGTTCTCTCTTCATCCATCTTGCCCAGGTGCATTTGCCTGCAATTACAAGTCCGTCTCTGATACTTTGGTTGGCAGCCTAGGGAGATGTGAACTTGGCTATGATATGTGCCATTCTTTGGCCTTCCATCTGCCTCTGTATAGGCTTTATCCAACGAGTAGATATCAGGGTATTGATAGGGATTTTGGAGTCTTGCTCGATTTTTCTTAATTCAGTGAGGGAATCTGGTGAGTGGCTGAACAGTACATATTCTACCAGTACTGACACTGTCCTTTCTTTGATCACTACCATTGCACTGAACTTGTCCAGGAAGGCTTTCTTGTTTGTCTAGATCCACTTTGCTGTATCTGTTGTATCTAGGTCAAACACTATCCCCCTGTTGGCTAGTTTCTTAGCACCAATGAAGATTATACCAACTCGGTCATGTTCTTCTTCTAGCTTCTCTACTGCCTCATTTGCTTTTGCAACCAGCTCCTGTTCGGTGAGGTTGGCAAGTGTGTTCTGTCTGCTTTGTAGGTCTTTGTCAACTAATATCTGCTGCTCTTTGGTTTTTGCTTTTGCCAGATTGTTTGGATGGGGTAAAGGTATGTTACCTTTTAGTGCTACTGCATATGACATTTCTCCTGAACTGCTTTCTTTCCCTTGTTGTGTCATTATTGATGTTCCCTTCATGGCATTCTTATATGTGGTTACGGTCTCATTGATTTGGGTTGCTGAGGTGGCAACCGTATTTGATACCATTTGTATTATTTGGACTGCTGTAGCTGTGTCCTTGGTGACTTGGTGTCAGGTGTCCTTGGTGACTTGGTGTCAGGCCTCGAGAACTGTCAAGCTTCAGGAATGCCGAGATGTCAGACAGGAAATGCCAAGTCCTACAGGCTGGGAGTAGTGGCTTTGGCTTCAACATACTCATGCATTGTGCCCTACTCTTCTGTGCATGCCACTGATTTGCAACAGACAGGGTACTTGGGAGGATGCCGATGATGCTGGCCCGAGTAAAGGACTTAACAGAGGAGGAGAAGGTAGAAGGGCCTAAGCCTAGTCGATACCCAGAATAAGGAAGTATGTACATGCATGCCCTACTTATATAGGTTTAAGGAGCGACATGTGGAATAAGGAAATGTGAGACAACAAGGTATGCAGAGCATGTGGTTATTGTCCACAATGAGTAAAATTAGAATAAAGGAATGTAAATGAGGATAGAACAATAAAAGATAGAATAATAGAAATGTGACCAAGGATAGGACAATAGGTGGTGCCCAACTATAAAACAATGGGGGCATGGCCAAGGATAATACAAGGACAGGAAGTCCCAAGGTGAGGTGGATTGAAGAACGAGGAGTAGGCATGGTGGGATTAATGGATGATGAGTGGCATAGAGTATGCAAGGGGTAATGGCAAGGAATGTGGGTGGTGGACGTGCCAAGCTGAGACCGGCGTACCAAGTGATATGCATGTGGTATGGACACTTGGATGTGGACATAAGATGGCTGCTTAGTCAGCACTGCCAAATTACTTTGTCTCGGTACATGTACTTGACACTTGGTGGGATAACCTAGCTACATTCTCAACCACCATAGTGGCCATGTCTATTAGCATCATGGCCTCTATAATTTTTTCTGAGAGTGCATTTCCTTCTGCAGTGAGGCCTTCTTTGACCTGGCTCATGATTTTTTCACACCTAGTGTTGTCTTTGAGTCCCTCTAGTATGAATACAATGGATCTCATTGCATTCACTGCTTGGTGTGACACCCCTTTGTATTGGGTCACCTGGAGTATGGTAGTAGAGAGCATGTCGATCATCCAAGGTTCACCAGGTATTGTCAGTAGGGTACATTCCAGATAAAGCTTACCTGGTTCGATGTCCATTATTTCCTGCCCTGGCAGGTCCCTTATCTCCTCTCTAGTGAGTGTTTCCAGGTCTGTTGCTGCTCCCTGGTGGTGACTCAAGTTATGGGCACCCTTTTCTTGTTCGGGTTCTCACCTTGTTTCATTGATTCTACTTGTTTATCTCTCACTGGGCCTACTGTTACCCTGGGCTGGATACGTCCCTGAGTATCAAGCTTTACTTGTACTAAGTTCATTGGTGCAGTCAGCCTAGGCGTAGGCATGTCTCTGCTCTTTGGCCCACTAGTCAACGTGTCGTTTGACATTGAGGCCAGGTTATTGTATGGAAGGTGTGTGAATAGTGTTTGGGAGGTGTATCTACTTGGGTATTTATGGTAATATGAGAAGAACTAATAATGCACCCAGGCAATGGTAGTGGTTGGAGTGCAGAAGAAATGGTATTTGTTTGTCTTGTAGCAGCTTGTCAGTATTCTTCTGTCTTGTTAAATAATATCATCATATAGCTGTAGTGTTGTCTTTCCCTCCAATGACAAAATATTCTCCTCCCTATAAACACACTCATACTCACAATATAGTCAGAATGACAACAGGCTATTCTTAGCCACAGAACCTGCACTTGATTAGGATATACTTGGTGGTTCAACTTACAGGCATAATGAGCTGAAGGAAGCTTATTATATGTGTCTCACTTGTGGTAGAAGACACATGCTCAAGTAGTTTCCTGAGCTGGTAGGCTTTCTGTACTCTTAGCACTCATCATTCTTAGGACATAGCAATCATCAGCACTCCATAGATAACCTGATTTTGACTTGTACTTTCTATGACATAGAGAATATTCAATCAGACCCTAAGGAATCATGGTAGCAGTTCCTATTGTGGTTTAGTTATTGGAAGATACAACTACCTCATAGCTCTTCAACAGCAATAAAAATCCTCATGATGACCATGAGGTAGTCACTGGAAATACCACCTGAGCATGATCAGCACAGGCTCAGAGGTTCAAATTGCACCACAGGTATCATGTTTTGATGTGAGCTTGTTTCTCTCTGCCACTAGTGGTAGACAACACTGTAAAAGGCAACAAATTCCCACAGTGATGTGTTCTTTCAACTGGGCCAAAAGGCCACTATGCCAGGTTATCTGGCATTAGTCTGTGGGCACTATTTAAACAGCAACTTGTTACAAGTATTCACCAACCATTGCAATGGTATGTAACAAACACTCACTGACTGTCCTCAAGAAAAAATCAACAACAACAAAGAATACCAGCTGGAATCCTCATCTCACTCATCTAGGCTCTCAAAGAGCACCCACTGGGTAGTCAAACTCATGTGGGCCATGTACCATTCATCCCTATTAATGGATGATAACAACCATTCATTTAGGCAGGCTCACATTTTTGTCCTGTCCTGTGGGCCATGGAAGTTTTGCACCAAGATATACCCAACATCCTCAGGTGCTCAGCCCTTGCCAGGATTCATATACCACTCTCCACAGTATGGTATTGATTCCTGGAAATTTCTGTACCAAACCCAAAACACCTCAAAGCAAAAACAGGTAGGAGAAGACTGGGAAGGTGGAATGCGGGAAAGGTAAACATGAATGCAGTGATGGCAATGGCAGGGAAGCAATGGCAATGGCGGCCTTTGCTGTCTTTTATTGCAACATGTGCAGGGGTGTGTTAGGTGTGCAAGTGACAGTACATGAGGTGGGAGCATGCACCAATAGCTAAGGGTATCTTCTGTTGGAGGGTGTGCTGTATGCCTGTTAGCAGAGTAATAATCTCACCTCTAAGGATATCCTCTGTTAGAGCATGCACTGCATGAGATGGGTGCATGAATGGTTTTGGCCATGCATACTACAGTGACTTCTGTTAGAGCATGTGCGACATGAGGTGGGTGCACAAACAGTTTTGGTCATACATATACAGGGATCTCAGTGGGTGCACAGGGTGTAGGGAACTGTGGGTTAGGCCAGGTTGTGGGTGCTCTCAGCTTGACCTGCACCTAAACCAACCTGGTGACCCATGTGGGTTGGCAAAACTCATGCTATTCCCTACTCTTGCTTAGCTTAGCCTATCTGATCTTGCTCTCCTGCCCTTGCTCTCTGATCTACATATCTAGCTTTAGTATCTCAGGGATTGGTTCCTATTCATTCTGAATATCTGGGTTTAGTAGAGTCTTGAGTGTCACCCTCAGTTTAGTATGTTCAGGATACATGCACATGTGTGAATCAGTTTGAGATCAGTTTGGGATTTGAAATAGGTTATCCTCTGACAGTTACAGGGCTTACTAGCAATAGATCCTAGGATTTCTTTTTAGAATTTCTCCCTTGCTAGGTGAGGACTCTTTTCTGATCATATATAGTATAATAGCTAAATACTTAGGATTTCCCCCTTTCTAACATTATGTGATTTTACAAGCATTATAGGTGTTGTTATCAGGGGAAACCCCCAAAAACAGATCCCAACTGAGGATCATGTCTACTGACCAAGATCCATTTGGCATGTGCCTACCTACCACAACCAAACTACATACCAAATGGGTGCTACAAGTGGTGGTTGCCATCAGTGGGTATCAGTTATAGCTATCACTTGCATCATTGGCAATTGCTGATGCCTCTGGCACTCCAGTTCCAGGTCTGCATGACATGGAGTGCTATGTCAGGGGGATGCTTGTTTCCCTGTGAATATCAGCTCTCTGGGTGTTTTGCAGGCCCAAAATGTATGGCCATAGTATATATATAGTTATAGGTAGAGGGGTGAAGATGTTCCTTAGAGTTTTCTCTTTGGATCCCCCTTCACCAGGTATGCTAGCACTGTGTAGATAGATATCACACTAATACTTTGGATCCTACTTTGCCAGTGTGCTGCCTGAGGGTAGAATGCCTGCTTAGGTTGCCCTTACAGTAGAAAACTCTCCCCATGAGTACTGGCTGCCTTAACCATCTAACTCTGAATTGAATCTCTTTGGAAGTGACAACAATGGCAACCCCCTCTTATTTACAACACACTATCCTCCATGGATTTACCTTTGTCCCGAGAAGTATTAGACCAACTAGCTGCTATAGAGTAGGAGCTGTTAAGGGAGAGGAGGGAAAAGCAGGAGCTAGAGGTGAGGCTGAATGCATTGCAGACCACCACAAAAAGCCTAGTAATGGGCCCCCTGACTTGCACTTTCCAACCTATGAAATAAACAGCTGTGCTTGCAAAGCCCCTCAAGTTCAACAGCAACCACATAAATGGGCAGGCATTCATGCAGTCATGCATTCTCTGCCTCGGCATTTGCATAAGCAACTTCCCCAATGAACAGTCCCAGATCCCCTGGGCAATATCCTTCATGAAGACTGGGAGGGCAGCAACCTTCTCTGGCTGAATGTTTGCCCATAAAGCAAAAATGGGCAGGCCCCTCTATGCCACCTGGAAGGCATTTGCCGAAGCCTTTTGGCCCTGCATGAAGCTACTGATGTAGCAAATCAACTAGAGTCATGACAGTATCACCAGGGCAGATATTTGGTCAATGAGTATATTGACCATTTTGAGGACCTGGTTAAAAAAGCCAAGTACACTGACGGCCAGTCCATTATCATAAAGTTTTGCTGAGGCATCAACCCCACTATCCAAAGTCACATTGCATTGATGTTAGATGGAAGGCCAAAGGATGATAACATCTCAGCCTGGTACATAGCCACAAGGGCAGTAGCTCTCACACATGTGGCAAATGGAGCCTTTCAAAGGCCCCAATGTCAAGTACACGATACCAAGCCCCAGTTCACTCAGTAGTACCGACCAAACAACCCTTACCATTTAATCCCACACACCAGTGACAAGTCATTCTTCACTAGTATGTGGTCTTGGCTCAGTACATTTGGTTTATCATTTGGTTCACTCCCCTCATCCCATCCCCTCTATTCTTGTTATTCTCCTATTCCCCATCCTTCCTTTTTGCCTGTTTCCCCTCAGGACATTTCCTATTTACCTATTTTTCAGCCACAGCCCTATTGTCTTATATTTGGCCATTTTCTATTGTTCTATTTTCATCCACACTCTTATTATTTTATTCTTGGCTATGTTTTCATTGTTCTATTTTCATTTACATTTTATTGTTCTATTTCTGATCACTGTGGACAATACTTCCACATGGTCTCCATACCTTATTCTTTTCTCCATGTCTTATGCCACCCTGATTCCACATCTCGCTTCTTAACCTATATAAGTAGTGCATGTATGTAGATAGTTCTCCATTCTGAATATCAACTTGGCTTATGCCTTCTTGCCTTCCCTTCTCCTGTCTGAAGTCCCTTACTCGGGCCAACACCCTTGGCACTCTCCTGGGTATCTTGTCTGTTCCAAATCAGTGGCATGCATGGAAAGTAGGGTGCAATGTATGAGTACATTGAAGCCAAGCCACCCCAATCGGTCTGCAGGACTTGGCTGATTCCTGCCACCATCGTGAAGTCAGCATTATTACAATAGTGCTTGGCCAACACATCATCAGCATTCTTGGTGCCTGACAGTATATTCAGAACCACACTACTTCCCATATTTCACTTCTTATGATTATGTCCCTACAAAATAGATCCACACCCTCCAAGGCAACTAGCACCTCAGACATCAAAGCTGAGAAATCAGTTGAGATGACCGAGTCAAAAAACTAGTCAGTAACTCTCCAGCCTCTAAGCACACCGGGAGTTTTGTTGACTCAGCAAGTGCTAGTAGTGAGGTTATGCTCAATGCTTCTGCTTTTTTTAATCCCAACTCTTTAATAATCCTTCTATCTTCTGACTTGGTGCTGAGTTCCTCAGTAACACTTTTAAATGCCTAATTGATTCAGGCTCTACTCGTAGTTTCATCAAATCTTCTTATGTTCAGGAACATAAAATTCCTACTTCCTCTATTAACCCAATTCCTCTTAAACTCTTTGATGGCACTACTAATTCAGTCATTACCAAATCTGTAGAAATACCTATTAGATTTCCATCAGGACAACTCCAGTTCATCAATCTATATGTCATGTCACTAGACTCGTTTGTATCAGTAGTACTCGGTCACAACTGGCTCACCCACTACAATCTGTTATTGATTGGGTATTGGGCAGTATTATGTTCCAAATAACCGCTAATAACCCTAGGTGTATCCTGATGGCCTCGGATCAGCTGGCATCTGCCACTGTTCACAGCCTCAACCAGGATCCTCTCTAAAATTGGAAGCTCCATGAATAGCCCTAGTCAATGCAACCGCCTTTGCATGCACTTGCAAACTAGAAGGTTCACAAGTTTTCTGTTTGGACCTTTTGACCATTGGTGCTGCCTCAGCACATTCAGTCAAGGTCTCATCTGTTCCATCCATTCCCATTGACCTGGTCGACCTAGAAAACATCCCAAAAGAGTATCACAAATTTGCTGATGTTTTCAGTAAAACAAAAGCCAACACTCTAGGACCCCACCGACCGTATGACCTTAAAATTACCCTGGAGGATGGTGCCAAGATGCCTCATCTATAGGGAATGGCATGGGTCACCCACGTGTCAAATGTGGGTGACCTGCACCCAACCCATGGGAAACCCAAACCCATCAACCCATGGGTTTTTTCCCATGGGTCGATGGGTGTTGGGTGCATGCCACACCCACATGCATGCAGTGTGTGCATGTATGGCATATACAGCACATATGATGCATATGACATGTACAATGTATACAGGGCATATGGTATGTGCAGTGTATGCATGTCATCCATGTGCATGTTTGGCACATGCATGTCATCCATGTGCATGTTTGGCACATGCATGTCATCCATGTGCATGTTTGGCACATGCATGTCATCCATGTGCATGTTTGGCACATGCATGTTGTCTGTGTGTACGTGCAAGATGTGCATGTTGTATGCACATGCAGTATGGCGCATACAGTGTGTGCATGTCATATGCATATGCATATGGCACATATAGCACATATGGTGCATGCACATCTGGCACATGTGTGTCATACATGCATGCATGACACCATGGGTTAGGCTAGGTTGCAGGTGCTCTCAGCTTGACCTACACCCACACCCAAGGACACCCGACCTAGTCACCCATGTGGGTTGGCCTAACCTGTGCCATTCCCTACTCATCCACCACTCTACCTCCTTTCCCAGTTGGAATTTGAAGCCCTGCACAAATTCCTCAACGAACATCTGAATATGGGGTTCATTAGGGCCTCTTGTTCTCCACACGGCGCACCAATCCTATTTGTCTGAAAGAAAGACTGCTCTCTGTGGCTATGTGTTGACTTCCAGGCACTAAACAAAGTGACCAAAAAGGATCGGTACCCTCTCTCTCTGATTACTGACCTCTTAGACACTCTCCAAAAAGCTTAAATCTACTCCAAGATCGACCTTCAGCATGCATACCACCTCATCCAAATTGCCAAGGGTGAAGAATGGAAGACTACATTCAAGACCTGTTATGGGTCCTATAAATGGCTAGTCATGCCATTTGGCCTCTCCAATGCCCCTGTGGCTTTTCAAAGATTTATGAATGACATTCTTGGTGATCTGATAAACCATTGTGCTATGGCTTACATAGATGACATACTGATCTACTCAGATTCACTTGAAGAACATCACGAACACATTTGAGAAGTACTTCATTGGCTCAGAAAAAACAGCCTATTTGCCAAGGCCAGAAAATGTGAATGGCACAAAGACATGGTCGAATTCCTCAGCTATATCCTACATACTAATTGCCTCACCATGTCTGATGACCAGGTCAAAACCATCTGCAAGTGGCCTGAACCAAGGAAGGTCAAAGACATCCAGTCCTTCCTGGGCTTCACCAATTTCTACTGATGCTTTATCTTCAACTATTCAGACATCACCATACCCCTCACCCAGCTGACACGTAAAGGTGTGCAATGGGCATGGACCGAGAACTGTCAAAAGTCTTTTGACCTGCTTAAAATGGCCTTTACCTCAGCACCCATCCTGCATCACTAGGAACCTGACCTACCTTTGGTTATAGAGACCAATGCTTCAGCTTATGCCCTTGTGGCCATTCTTTCTATTATCAATTCTGAAGGCGAGATTCATCCTGTCGCATTTCATTCCTGTACTTTTACTACTCCCAAACCAAACTATGATGTTCATGATAAAGAACTTTTAGCAATCTTTGAGGCATTTAAATGCTGGTGGCTTTTGGCACAAAACCCAATGCTTTGACTATGGTGCGCGTCACTTAGTCACCGCAACTTTGAATTCGTGCACTTCCAATCATGTTAGGGATATTCTGACCAGGTGGAAATGGTCTATTTGATATGCAGGAGAGACCTACCAACCAGATTTCCATAAGACCCTCTGGTTGCCGAGTTTTTATACTGGACACCGAATGAATTGGCAGGTTTCCTTATTAAGGTGTCTATTAAGTAATCAATTACCATATAAGGAAGGTGTCTATTATGTAATCAATTGTCAAACCGAGCTGCCATTCCCTCCGGTACCCGTCTATGGGATTTGTATTTTCGTGAACTGAACTTCTGGAGGTGAAGTTGTGCATCACAAGCACCCATTCATCCGTCATATGCATCCACCCAACGTCACTGTTGTAAAAATAGTGTACACTTGACACAACATCAGAGTAACTGCCTATTGTTCTTTATTGTTCTTCCAATTAGTCATACTCTGTGCCTGAACTAAAGACTAAAGTAGTTTACATGTATTATCTGCACTCTTCAGCTCTTCTGCTGAACTTACAGTTGTTGCAGGTATAGTAGTCAATACACGAGCTCTTCTGCTGAACTTACAGTTGTTGCAGGCTTACTCTGCCAATAGAGTTGTTTACAATAGGTTATGGGCCCCGCCTGAATGCTCACCCAGCTTGAATGCTGGATACATAGCCTACTCGACACTTCGTTCAGTCCACGCTCACCTTCATCCTATGCTGTGTCCAACACCCTACAGGTCCCTCATTTTAGTCGAGAAGTTCGACAGGACCCAACTGGGAGGACTGGCTCCACCAGCACATGGATGGCACACGGCGAGGAACACCGAGTTTTGATCACTCGTAAACGGCGCAGGCGCAGTACTTGCACTCCCTGCATTTGCCTCTGTTCCTTTGTCACCCACTCTCCAAGCCCTCCTCTGGGCAACCTATTCAGAGAGCGTGCAACTCTACGTTGCAAACATTGCCCATCGGGTTTTCCGCACGCATCCAACTGTTGCGACTGCCAGAGGCATTGGCTCCCTTAGGCTACACCGGCCTGACAACCGCCGTCCTTGATACTGCGCTGCACGCTGCACGAGCAAGGGCCAAGACTCCCTTGTGTCCACACGCACCTCCATGAAGGTCTTTGTCAACAGCTGGCCGGTCTCCGAGGACGAGCTGCTCAAGCGCAATTCGCGCAAAATTCCGCGTTCCCGGCCTGCCTCCTGCTCTCCGTCACAGCACACCCCCGCCCTCTGTGTGTGCCGCTGCTGCACCGTACCCACACCCTGGTCTACTCTCGCCGTCGTTCACGCCTACCGCGTCCTCGTCGCACATCCTGCCCACATGGCATCCGACGCCAACAGCAAACGTGTCGTCGCCGACATCGAGTGGTGGCATGTCACGCCAAGGTCAGCGCAGCAAGGAGCACGCACACTCGGACTGTACCTGTGTACACGTCGCCAGCGCACACCTGAGCACCCAACCTCACTTGCCATCCTCCACGGCGAAAACCACCGGCGTGTCACTCGCACTCCGCGTCACCCATCCATATCGAATCGCACTCCGCGATCCCCTTGTGTCCACACCCATCTCCGCACAGGTCCTTGTCAACGGCTTGCCCATTCCTGAGGACAAGCTGCTCAAGCGCAGCTATCTCAACGCATTACGCAAATTCTGCGTTCCCGGCCA